>JAGXJF010003762.1:0-92580 GCA_019208055.1 Stipa capillata
CGTTTAGCTTGGAACCAGTGCCAAGATTCTGAGCAAGCTGGTCAGTGGTAGTGGTGAGTCCATTGTCCTCCTGAATCAGTTTAAGGCTTGTAGTGAGCCGGCCTGTGTTGTGCTCAGGTGCTGCCTGAGGCAACCGAGTCCACCTGAGTTTGGCATCTGAGACTCAGGTGGGTAGCTCAACCGTGGCTAGTAGGTTACCTAGTGTATGTTAGCTGAGTCTCAGATAGGTTTGTCTGGTGGCTTTTTGTCTGACGTGGCATGAGGGTAACGGCTAGCTGTCAGGGACTCTATAAATAGGGAACCTGGGGAGGTTTCGACCTCAACCTTTACCTCTACCATAGCAAGCAGCCTGCTGTTGCAAGAAAGAGCTCTTAGTCTCCGAGAGAGCGTTGCCTGCGTGCATCCACCATGAGAGAGAGAGTTGCTTTACATCTTGAGTGCTTCAGAACTGAGTGTTCATGGTACTGGTTCCTCCAAGAGACTGAGATAGCTCTTAGTGTTCGTCTGCTCCAAGACCGGGAAGTTGGAATCGTTGGTGAGCAAGCCAAGTCTTGTGTGGCTGCCTCCATGTGTCTGTGAAGGCGATTTGGGTCTGCCTGTCTTGCTGCGGTGAGATCAAAAGGATTCCACACAAGGTAAGTGAACGAGGAAAGAGCACGGTTCAGTGCCGGCTGTGAAAGCAGCTTCCTCAATGGAGACGTACCACTTTACATAGAGTGGGAACTTCGGTAAAACAAACCTTTGTGTCTATTTGTTCATTCGTATGGTTTGCTTTTACTTGTGCTGTTATATATAGTACACTCTACTGCACTCAATTGAGTTTCTCACCTGAGACTCAGTTGACACTAATAGCAAGTTGTCTCCTTTACTATTCTGTCTATCTGTTGCACACAACTGAGTCACTCACCTGAGACTCAGTTGACACATAGTTGTCTCTGCTCTGCTTGCTTTTACCTGAGTCATCTACCTGAGAGCCAGTTGCTTGAGTCAGTTGCTTGCATCTTGGTAGGATTGGCCCATTGATTTGAAGCAAAGCCCATTAGATTTTAAATTTCTAGAGCCGACCTATTCACCCCCCCCTCTAGTCGACTCCTGAAATCCTTTCACGCGGGACCACGGCGGCGGAGGGAGGTGGGAGCGCGGAGCGCGGCGGCTTACCGGGAGGCGGCGGGGCGAGGCAGGCGACGGCGAGGTGGAGGCCACCGGCGGCGGGGAAGCTTCGGGGGCGGGGCGGCGGCGGCGGCTTGGGGAGGTCGCCGGCGGGCGGCACGAGCTTCGGTCGGCGGCGGCGCTTGCGGGCGGCTCGAGAGGCTGGAGGTCACGAACTCTACTGGGAGTGGGAGTGTGGGAGTGAGCTTATGCATATTAGTACAGACGGCTCCAAGTAGGGACCGTCTGTACAAACAACACAGACGGTTCCGATAGGGAGCCATCTGTACTGTATGGGTTAGTGCAGATGGCTCCCAACTGGGATCGTCTATGGCATTAGTACAGACGGTACCGGTTGAGAGCCGTCTGTACTGGATGGGTTAGTACAGACGGCTACCAACTGGGACCGTCTGTGGCATTAGTGTAGACGGTCCTTGTTGAGAGCCGTCTGTATTGTGATACCCAGTGCAGACGGCTGCAGTTGGAAACCGTCCGTATTATTTGTACAGACGGTTCCACGAGCGAACCATCTGTATTGTGCCGTCCCGCTTGTTCGCCATCCTTGGTCGTCATTTTCTCAGACGGTTCGTGTTGGAAACCGTCTGTGATAAGCATTGTACAGACGTCTCCCGGTTGCCGTCTGTACAAGGGGCATCCCGTTAAATGGTATCTGTAGTAGTGATACCAAAAAGATATCAATGTGCCATACACATCGCTTAGCTAATGGACCTGAATCGGTACACTGATTATTTATTAGCCTAATTGCTATTTAGCTTGGGTAGGGTCAGCTACGAAGGATTAGCTAGTCCATTTACCAAGTGTTGCAACTGAGATACTAAGGTATTGATTAGCAAGTAATTAATCCATCGTGAACTCTGCCTTCGCAGCGCACTAGCTGAACAGTGTATTACTTAACCGACTATTACAACGTACTGATTACTCTCTTTAGTTAATGGAAGCATGCGACCACTAGGGCATTAGGTATGCGGTAATTAACAGAATACCCATTAATGCTTTGCGTATGTATTAACAGTGATTACTGTCTCAGTGCAATAGGTAGTTATTAAACATATCTTATCCGCGGGTATTAGTGTGGATTAGTTTGCCATAGAGATTATTAGTACCATAGTTACTTAACTATATGGGCTGACTAATGAATATGTCAGAAGCATCATTACAGTAAACTCAACAAGTTCACTAGGTGTCATTAACATGAAGCATATTGAGTACAACCGTTTGCTGTCAAAACAACTAACTTGATTAATTAGCCAACTATTAGAAATGTCAGATCATCATCAATCTATTTTAATCATTAACGTAATGTGTTCATCGGTTCAATTGGTTAGCAGGTCGCTAGGCATGTCGTAATTCTGTTTTAGCTGGCACTACTTGTTTAGGCAGTCCGGTCATTACACTCTTCAGTTCATTACTTAAGCAATATGCGTATATCCCGTTGCATCAAGTATTGTAATTGATGTTTAAGACCTGACTCAATCTGACATACCTTCAACAAGGTTATTGGTTGTGCTGGTAGCAGTTGATTTGCATGGACAATGTAGTATTTCACATATGTTAATTGAAGATTTTCTCTTATTAGCGTTTGGATCCTGCAGTCAGAACTCGGAACTTTGGTTAATGAATTTTACACAGCATATGAGAATTGGGGCATTGGTGATTTCCCAACCTTAACTAGTCACAGTCATTATCCCATTGGTTAGGTCTTAACCCAATTGAAACAAATCCAATGTCGATCATTACAACAAAACCATTACTAAAAATCCCTAACTACTCCTAATCGGCAGAAATGGTTCCTGGCCTGCTCGGGCAACAGCGGTGGTGGACTACAATCGTGAAATGACAGGTTAATGCAATGGGACGTGAGGGAAAGAAGCTTACCTGAGGCTGACGCTGCGTCTGAGGAGAAGGAAAAGAAGCCGGAGAAGGTGCCGGAGTCGGATTTGGAGAGGACAGTGCCGCCAAGAAACTGAGCCGTTAGCCAAAAGGGGGAGCTCCAGGGCTACTGAACTCGACCCGGGCGAGCTTTGCCATGGGCGGGGTCGTCAGAGGCGGGGCGGAGCTTCAATGACGGTCGGCTGCGGTACCGGTGGCGGAGTCGAGCTGCGGCGTGAGAGGTGGCGTCAGCGAGGGAGACCCGTGCGGGGGCGATGCTTGGAGAGAGGACGAAGGGAGGCCGGCGGTGAGCTCCGAGGCGGTTGACGGTTGGGGCGGAGCTCGAGCTCGGCGGAGGGGTGAAGTAGGCGGGCGGCCCGTTGGTGGCGGTGGCGTGAGGTTGTAGGAGATGTGGAGAGGCTGCAGGGGTCGGCGCCGGAGGTGAGGGGGAGGGTGCTCCGGCGGGGCGACGTCGGAATGGAGCCGGAGCGGCAGAGGTGGCGACGCCAATTGCTGCGGCAGGGTGCTGTTGAGGGAAGAAATGGCAGCGCGCCTTGGGGAAATCGGCAAGGTGAACAATTTGGGGCGGTGGTTGCTGCTGCTATGCTACGTGGAGAAGAAAGAGAGCAGCAGAGTGGCTGCTATGCTATATGTTAGAAGAAAGAGAGAATCAGCTGTGAGGTCTTTTTCTTTTGATTATTTTCTCTTCCTGTTTTAGTAGAGATTGCTAAAAAGGAAATCTAATTCTATTCAGCAAAATTTACTGAAGTATATTAAAGCATTTGGTCTTTTGATCTGCTATTTGGTTAGCTGATTGTGAAATAGCGCAATATAAACTTTGAACTATATATGTTTGAATGACTGTTCAGATATCTTTCCAAAAACTTTTAGTTGCGGTTAGAGATATAATTAACCTCCAAAATATAAATTTTATCGGCTTCGGAGAAAAAGAAGACTAGTTGATTAATCTCGTATCATTTATTTCCGAGGAGAAAAGCTTTGGAAAATAAGTTGGTTTAGGTATACTTGATGAGCTCTAACTGACTCGCAACATTTTGGGAGAGCTGGGCTGTGTAAAACATGTATAGAAGTTTTAGAATTCATAAATTTTAGAGATGTTGGTTTCACCGTTCTATTTTAGGTTGACCACAAGGCACCTGTTAGGGGTTTTAATCAAGGTCATTTTTACGTCGTATATACCAGGGTTTTTCGGATTGAGTCAATTTTAATTATTTAAATGAATGCATGGCTTGAGAAGAATCCGATTTATACACGACGATCTTCACTGATCTCGTGTCTTAAGATTGGTTCACTACAGGACACATTGTATCTTGCTAATAGATTAACCGCAAATGCAATATTAGGTCTGGTGCAGTTTGTAAGATACATGAGTGCTCCGATGGCACTAAGATATGGAACTTTAGGTCCCAATATCTTTTCATCATCGCCCCTAGGTCTGAATGGATCTTTATCCCTATCCAGAGATCGAACGACCATAGGTTTCTATGATGGATGTGATTTATCCACTTGAATTTTTCCAATATGTTTTGGATATATGGAGACTGATGTACAAGTATTCTTGAGGGAAAATGCTCATGCTTAAACCTAAACAAAATTTGGTTTTACCCAAATCTTTCATCTCAAATTCTATCTTAAGATGATTACTTGCCTGTTGTATATCTTGTATAGTTCTTGTGTTGCTCCAATGATATTGAGATCAACACATATACTGAGATGATACAAAATCCAGTTGCAGATTTCTTTATGAACACACATGGGTAATCATCATGATTTGAGTAAACCTTCTGAAGAAGGAACTCACTCAATTGGTTGTACCGCATTCTTCTCGACTATTTTAAGCCATATAGTGACTTTTGAAATTTTACACAATACATATTGTGATTTGCTTTTGGATTTAGAATTTTAAGTCCTTCAGGAACTTTCATATAGATATCTGAATCGAGCGATCCATATAAGTATGCAGTTACTACATCCATCAACTGCATGCATAAGTTCATTTGACTGCCAATGATATTAAGTATCAAAATGTAATTTCACTCATAATAAGAGAGTATGTTTCATCATAATTGATGCCGGGTCTCTGCATGTACCCTTGTACTACAAGTCTCACCTTGTATCTCACCACCTCATTATTTCCATTTCTTTTTCGAACAAAATCCCATTTTGCTCTCAGGGGGAAGACATTACGAGGAGTAGGTATTATAGAGGTAAATACCTCTCTTTTATTGAGCGAGCAAAATTCTGCCTTGATTGCCTCCTTCCATTTGGACCAACCTGAGCGCTTGACGCACCCTGCCATGGACTTTGGTTTAGGATCTTTTTGAATGTTTTTGGAAAGTTTCAAGGAAAAATATATGTCGAAAACTGTAATATTTATGTTATATGATTATCCTAAATTGATATATTTTTGGACATTTCATTTACGCCTTCTGAATCCCCATGATTTCCCAGCACTTTTGTGTTGGGTTGTGGATGTTGAGTATTCGATAGTTGTTTTTCAACTTGAGGTTGAATTGCATTTACTGGTCGAGGAGGTAATGTCCTCTATTTCTGTGAATACTTTTGAGAAGCTGTGTCTTTTCTAATCAGATTTCTCCCTCTTGCTCTCATTTTGGAGAGGAGTGGTTTTATTAGATACCTCTACTCTTTCTGACACATTTACTGAATGAATATGTGATTTAGTAACACCTTTGTAATTAGTAAATGCATCTGGTAGATTATTTGTAATGTGCTACAAATTAAGGATTCTCTAACCTTCTAATTTAGACTCTTTAGTACGTGGATCTAAGGACTAAATTCCTGTGACATTCCAATCTATTTCCTGGCATTCTTTGTGGATTCTCGGACACTCGAGGAGAAAGTTGGAGATACTGAGTTTGTCTACTGGAAGCACAAAGTTGAATCTTGGAAGCTCCTGGAAAATTTGGAAGCTCTGAGTTTTAGATCAAAAGCTCATATATGTAGATTTGAAATAATTTTTAGTAAATTTAGATGGAGCAAGTCTAAAGGGTTCCTTACGGGTCCATTTCACACCCAATTTGAGAAAAATCAATCAACCAAAGCAATAATTTGGATGAAATTTGGATGAAATCAATTCAAGTTCTTGGACAAATAGAGCCAAAATGCTCAAAGTTCACAGAAGACCTGAAGTAAGCAAATAAGTCCTAAATAACGAAAGATGGTGATATTTTACGGTGTTGCCACCATGTATGTGCTGAAATTTTGCACCAGTAACTCTATGTATTGAAGACATGTGATCCTATGATGCAAATGCTCACCATTTTGCATATCCATCACCCTAAGGATAATAAACACACTAACATATAGTTTTGTTCACACTTTATGCTATGTATTTGCTCATTGATAGAACAATACTCCCCCTTAGTGTGTTCACACATCTTGAGCTCAAAAAAAACAAAGCAAACATATGTGCAAGCCTGTAAGTAATGTTTCGAGAATCCAAGATATTTAACTCACTCCTTAACTCACAAAACCTATGCTCATCTAGTGCTTGGTGAAGATATCCACTAATTATATTTTAGTATTTACATGGCTCACGGCTATATCTCTTTAGTCACATGGTCCTTAAGAAAATAGTGCCGCATATCTATGTGCTTGGTTCGAGAGTGTTGGATGAGGTTGTTGGTTATCTTGATTGCGCTTTTGTTATCACACAAAAGAGGCACTTCATTCAAATTAACACCCTAATTATAACATCCTCAATTTTACGGGCTAAAATTTTTTTTAAAGAGAGAAGGATGTGCAACTATGTAATATGTGTTAAAAATATTTTAATTGGATTTTATCTCAAATTAATCCAAGGTTAGGAATTAATTTGAGAGCAAGAAGTGTTGTTTTTGAATTTTCAGTGGGCCATCATTTAAAAATTTGCTCCAAAAATATTTTTATTGAGTTCCCCATGTTCAAATTGATTTACTGAAATTTTTTCATAATTTTTGGAGCCCATTTGAACTAGTGTTGAATTTCTTTCTTTTTCTCTACTAATTTATTCCGAAAATGAATAAATAAGGGCTTGTGGGCCAGACTGCCTGTGCGCATGCATGCATGCATGCATGCAGCTTGGCTGCAGTGCGCTGGGGCCCAGCGCGTGCTCGCGCGACGCTGCCGTGGCCGAGCTCTCCGATTCTTTTTCTAATTCCTTTCGTTTTGATTTCAATTAATCCCAAATTTCCTTCCCTAATTATTCTTTCCAATAATCAGTGATATTGTCTCTTTTATCTCCCTCCTCTCCTCTATAAATAGACCCCAAACCCCCGTGATTTATTCCTTGCTCTCCCACACCTAAAATTTCTTCTCCATCTCTTTTTCTTCTCCAACTCCGGCGACAAGTCCGGCGAGCAATTCCGGCCACACCGATGCACCCCTACACCGAGGATTTGTTGTTGGAGCTTCCCCATGCCGTCGCGCCTCTCCTACCGCAAGAATTCGGGAGTTTCTTCCACTACATCAACCGTACCGCGAGTTCTTCTCCAACTTTGGTGATCTCCTTCTCTCCTCAATTTCTCCACCCACGGTGAGCTTCTCTCCAATCCCCCACCGAGGTAGTCTCCTATCAACCCAAGGATGATTTTCCCTCAACCAATTTTGATCCAATCTCCATCTCCTTAATGCAACCATGGGATGATTTCTTCCCAAAACCTCCTCTGCTACAGTACCTGTGTACAGTACAAGAATGAACAGTACATGTGTACAGTAAACCCTAGCCTCTCCTTTGTCCAATTTTTGGATCCATGCTATCCTTGTCCGATCCATGATCTTAGGAGTAAAATGGAATCGTTAGAACCCCAGGAATCCAATGGTGCAATCGGATTTTTAATCCGACCACCGGATTTTGAATTATAATTAAATTAGTATAAAATTTGACCTAATTTCGTGATATCTTTGTACTGGAAGATTATTTTGAAGTGAATCTTTTTCTGTAGATCATTAGTACGATAGGGAGTGCTTCTTGAAATTTTCATAATTTTTGGATTAGTGCAGAATTTTCTAGAATTAAATAAACTCTATTATTTTTATTAAATTTTTGCCTAGGATCAAAGAACCCTAGAACTCATTTACCATGTAAACCAAAATATTTTTCCTACATTAGTTTGAGCTATAGAAAATCAAGATGCGTTCTAGATCTATTTAAAATTGTTATTTAAATTCTGTTTTAGTAATAGATCCTTTATAAATCAGTTTTAGCTATTAAAAATTCATGTCCAGTACCAAATAAATCATGTTATATTCTAGGAATGGTGTAAAGTCATCAGAACCCATTTGGGATAATTAAATAATGTTTACCATGCTTTTAGGGTAATTTTCATGCTTAGAATAATAGTTATAATTACTTAAATTTTATTTCCAGAACACTTGGAAACATGAAATGTATCTAGAATTGCTATTAGATCATGTTGATCCTATTAGTATTTTCTACTTAATTGTTACATTAGAAATGCTAGAAAATGCTTTAATTAAATAATGTCCAGATTAAAAATTATTATTAAATCATTTTTGTACTGTTCCAGTACTTTTAACATGTTCCAAGTTGTTTCATGTTTAACTAGTTCATGTTAATGGTAGAGAATACCTTTTAGCTTAACTTCTAGTCTTTGAAATAATAGAAAAACATGTGTAAATATAGTTAGATGTTGTTAATTGTTCTTTACTGTTGTTAACCATTATAAATATTTAGATTTCATCTAAATATTTATTTGTGGTTAATTGTGAATTATTTTACCTTTTGTTGTGATTATTAGCATGTTAAGGTGTATGTTATGTGGGTATGTATAAGAATAGGTGTATGTTATGTGGGTATGTATAAGAATAACTATTCTAATACCTGGTAAGGGTTATATGCTATATGTTATTTCTAGATATATTATATATGGTATGTATAAATGGTTATGGCCAATCTTAGTAAACCTATTATATCTTCGCCGCGATGATGCTAACGCGCCATCGTTCCATTCCACCCTATCTTACCTTCATCGTGCTTCTCTTTCGGGTTGCTTTTCGGAAGGTTTATTGGAGTTGGTTATTTATTATTTCGTTCTCGTTTCGTTGCAACGATAGGGAGTGAAGAGACCAACCCGGTGACTGAAGCAGCTAAAGAAGGAGAGTACTACCACGAAGGCATGCCACTTTTTCTTGATCATATTGATCCTATATTTTCAAAGTCATTATATTTTATTGTTTATAAACATGCATGCTGTTTTATTCTAGTAGTTAGCTTGTCGATTGACACACCTTTACCTTTCCGCTTGTCGCCATTTACTTGATACCCTGAGTAGACTAATTGGTTTTATTCTGAATAGAGTAGAGAATGCATAGCCATGCTTTATATATATATATATATATATATATATATATCTTTAGGCTGTTTTGATTGCCTCCTCGGATGAATGATCTTGGGATCAATGATCCTTGTCGATACTTGTTATTGAGCTCGCTGAGCTAGGGCCGGATGCCCGATGTTTTCCTCTCTCTCTGTTCTTCCTATTCTACTCTGGGTGAAACTTACCATCTAATATGGTACGGGCGGCAGCTGAATCAGGTTTGAAGGAGCATATGGTTGTCCTACCCGCAGGAGCCGGTTTAAAGGAACCATTTGTCGTTCGTACCGCATAAGGCCGAAGTCATGTAATTAGAGAATTGTGAAAACAGTACAACCACATGCTATATGGGCACTGGCTTGGTTAAGTAGGTTAGTCGAGTCTTGGTGTCGACATCACCGTACCGCAGAAGGGTGGACGTGGCTACGAGGACCTTGGCACAAAAGGGGGCACAGGGTAAGCAGGTGTATGCTCCTCTGTGTCGAAACCTAGTGGGCATGTCACATCGGGATGAGACTAGCTAAAAGACCTCGTCACGGTCACCCTGCCGACACACCGATGGGCGTGTGTACATGCTTGCGCAGCTTGGCATAAGGGGATGATTGTGTCATGTGGGTAAAGTGTACACACTCTGCAGAGTTAAAACTAATCGATTAGCCGTGTCCACGGTTATGGACAGAACATGACTTATTCTTGATGAAAAGGACCTGTCCCTCTCCCCCTTGCTATTTCCTTCTACCCCTTTGCTGATGAATCCTATGGTCGAGCTAAGGCGGGAGTCCTTGCTCGAGTGTGTCGGTCGTGAACCACACCTGTTGAAAATACCCCTGATAATAAAACTGATTTACATCAAAATGCTGCCTTTGAATCTATTTAAGTAGTTCAACTAAAAAGATTGCTTTACACAAATAAACCATAAAGCCTTCCTTTGGAGCCTTGCATGTAGTATGATAGGACCATCTGCCGCCAGGTGGCTTGCTGAGTACGTAAAGTACTCATCGTGCATGTGTTTCGTGGTGGTGTGCAGAGGAGCATGCTGAAGAAGGTGTCGATGAAGACTACTTCTATGATGATCCCGAAGAGTAGGTCACGTGGCCTCCGTCAATTTGCCTGTGTCTTGGATGGAGCCGCTTCGCTTTTATTTCCATTGTTTCCTCTGATGTAATAATGTCGCGAAGACATGGAACCTTGTAAGCCGTGTGGCATATCGTACTCAAATACTATGTCTTTAACTTTGAATGCATGTGATGTTATTCATTTTGCTTGTGTACCGTCAGCATGGTCCTGGACTGACGAGGATGTACACAAGAGGGGTCTGGTAGTTGAAACCAGGTCCCCACACTAATCCTTAAAGGTTAGCCTAATCTGATGCAATTGAGCACAACAACTACCCGCGGATTCGGCGGTGGATAGGGCTATGGAGTTTTGTTTCTTGGATTACCACGGCAATAAGGTTCTTCTAAGAAATTAGCATGTGCCTGATGTGGACTTCCTATCAACCTTGCAACCTCGCATAATTCAAATCTGAATATCCAATAAGATCAAAACTAGCATCCCTGGGATACCAAAAACCTAGGTTTAGTTTGTGAACTAAATATCTAAGGATTCTCATAACAACCACTAGGTGACACTCCTTAGGACCAATTTGAAATCTTGCACACATGCACACACCTAGCATGATGTTAGGTCTAGATGTAGATAGATAGAAAAGAGACAACCATGGATCGGTATACCTTTTGATCCATTCATTTACCTTCTATATTGAGGTCGACATGATTGTTGATTTGCATAGGAGTGTTGATTGGCTTAGCTTTGTCCATGTCAAATCGCTTGAGTATGTCCTTGATATACTTGCCTTGACTTATGAAAGTCCCATCTTGGAGTTGGTTGACTTGTATTCTAAGGAAAAACTTCAACTCCTCATCATGGACACTCAAACTTGTTAGACTTGAATATGATATCATCTACATATCTTTAACAGACAAACAAGTCACCATTAATGAACGTAGTAAACAAAGTGGAAATAATTTTCCCAATTTGGAAGCCCTTTTTGAGTAGGAACTCCTTAAGGCACTCATACCATGCTCAAGGAGCTTGTTTGAGATCATATAGTGCCTTATGGAGCTTGGATACATGGTCGCAAAATTTAGGGTCTTCAAAACCAGGGTTTTTTTGATAAGAGACTAATTTATTGATATTGTCATTAAGAAACGCACTCTTAAGATTCACTTGATAAAGCATGATATTATGATGGATAGCTTATGCAAGCAAGATCCTAGTAGCCTATAATCGAGCAACCGGGGCAAAAGTCTCCCAAAAATCCAAACCTTTGACTTGTGTGTTTCCTTTACGCACGTTGCCAAGAATTTGGTCAACCGCATGGTCCTGTTGCATGTTTGTATTGATCCTTGGATGATCTAGTTGAACTTGATGTGTGACTTGAGCTTGGACTTGAGGTAGAGCTTCGTCACCATGAACTTGAGGTGCCTCCACACTTTGGAGCTCAACTGGAGTGGATATGGGAGGCTCCACGTCAATTGAGGACATACTCTTCTTGACCTCGGTTGGCATCACATCTCAAAGTGACATGTTCTTGATTGCGTTTGCCAACTTATCATCATCACCTACATCAATATGGACACTTTGTACTTGCAAGCCATTAGTGTCATTAAATTGTACGTCGCAAATTTCCTCAATTATACGTGTAGTATTATTGAAAGACACAATACGCATGTGCATTTAGAGGCATAACCGAGAAAGAAGCCCTCATTACACTTAGGAGCAAAATTTGAAATCTTCTGCTTCTTATTAAGGCTATAGCACTTGCTCCCAAAGATGCAGAAGTACGAGACATTGGACTTGTTACTGGGAATGAGCTCGTATGACGTCTTCTTCAAGAGTAGGTGAAGATATAGGCGGTTGATTGCATGGCATGCGGTATTGATGGCTTCCGTTAAAAAATGATCGGGAGTCTTGTAATCGTCAAGCATCGTTCTTGCCCATCTCGATAAGCGTGCGGTTCTTCCTCTACACCATGCCACTCTATCAGGGGGTATAGCTAGAGGAGAACTCATGCTTCACGCCTTCTTCATCTAGGAACTCTTTGATATTCATGTTCTTGAATTTGGTTCCATGGTTGCTTCTCACATCCTTGATCTTCAACTTGAATTCATTTTGACTTCTTCTCACAAATTTCTTGAAGATCTTTTGTGTATCTCCCTTATCAAGAAAAACACCAACGTGTAGAGAGAAAAATCATCAATAATGATGAATCCATAGGAGTTACCTCCTATGCTCACTAGGTGATGGGACCAAATAGATCCATATGGAGAAGCTCATGTGACCTTGTGGTATTCATGATGTTCTCGATGGGATGTGGGCCACCGATTTGCTTCCTAGCTTGGCATGCGCTACAAATTCGATCCTTCTTGAAAGTCATGTTCTTGACACTAATGATGTGGTTACCCTTGAGCAGCTTGTCGAGGTTCTTCATTCCCACATTGAGCCAACATTCTATGTCATAGCCAACCTACTCAAGGACTTTGCCAACAAGCATGTTCATATACAAGAGTTGTTAGGGGAAAAATCAACCAAGTAGATATTACCTTTCCTAAAACATTTGAAGACTAAAAATCGATCGTCACTCTTGGTCACAAAGACACCATGCTTAGTGAAGTTACACTCAAGATCAAAATCACAAAGTTGAGATAAGGAGAACAAGTTAAAGCTCAAATACTTCACAATCAAAACATTGGAAATTGATAAATCATTTGATATAGCAATTTTACCTAACCACATTACCTTTCCTTTTGCATTGTCACCAAAAGTGATGTTTTCATGTGAAAATGCTGTACTATCGAATGAGGTGCATATGTCCTTCCCTCCGGTCATATGATATGTGCATCCACTATCAAGCACCCAACTTTTTCTACCGGAGGTGTAGTCCTACAATAATAATTAGGTTTGTTTAGGTACACATACCTTCTTGGGTCCTTAAGAGTTATACAAAAGAGCTTTTAGCACCCAAATGGAACTCTTCCTAACATGACCACTAATCTTAGCACCAACAAATTTGGCTTGGATCTACCATCCTTGATCTTTCTAAGCACATAAGAGGCATCAAAATGATCAATGAGGTTAGAGTGATCCTTTTTATCCGAATGATCCTCAAAAGTAGAAGCTTGCACTTCTCTTTTGCTTGCACGAACTTGGTCTTCGGATATTGCCGAGGGGTCCAGCCTTACCATTGTGATTGAACCTTGGTGTAAAGCCTAAGAACTCATGGTTGAAGTTCTCATTTTGGTGGATCAATATCTCCTTGAGGGTCTTACTACCCTTGTAGCATTTGAGCAACCCATGTTGGACTTGGGCCTTCAACCTATCATTCTCACTCATGACTGTTACTTCACATGATATGGGGTTAGAAGCACTAGCAACATAAAAATGATAAATATTAGGAGAATCAATAGACAAAGAAGCACACTTAGGATATGACATTTCTACACTCTCTTGAGATGAAGTAGGTTTCTTGTCAAGGAGAGAGAGATGCTCCTCATGAGACTTTTCAAGTCTACTATATGAGACCTTAAGAACCTTATGCTTAATAGTTAGGTCCTCTTTTTCCTCTACCTCCCTCAGAAGCAATGCTTCTTGCTTCTCAAGAGTGGCAACAAGAGCATCATAGCTAGGCATGCTCAAATTATCAAGATCATCAAGCAAATCATCATCACTACCATCATAGGTTGGAGACATGGTGATTTGTGCTATCTTTTACTTCTTTGCCATGAGACAAAGAGGTGTCTCTTCATCACTTGAGTGGTCGAACAGGGACTTGGTGGGTCTTGGACTTGTCATGACGAGACCAGTAACTCCATCATCGTAGTCAAAATGGGAGCTTGAATCATCGAAATCTCATTCCTCGCCAACATGAGCTTGAGCCTTGTAGTGGTTCCTCTTGATGAACTTGCCCTTCCCATGGCAGTCCTTCTTTTACCCTTTCTCCTTCTCATCATTCTTGTTGGGACAATTGGTGGTGAAATATCCCATCTTACTGCACCCAAGCGTACCATCTTTGTGAGTTTCTTCTTTTTGTCCTTCAAGTACTTATGGCTTCTCCACTTACTAAGGAACTTGTCAGCACCGCTCTTTTTGAACATCTTGGAGAATCTTATCACGAATAGAGTGATGTCATCTTCATTAAGTTCTTCTTCTTCTTCATCATCATCGTTGTTTGAGTCATCCTCGATGACATCTTGGCCTTCAACATGATTGGAGGCCATGAGCTCTTCCTCGTCTTCGATTTCCATCTCATGAGCGATGATCCTTCTAAGCACCTCGGTGGAGTCAACTTCTTGAAGTCATTCCTCTCAAGGATGAGCATGACCAAGTATTCGTACTTGGGTGAGAGGGTCCATAGCATCTTCTTGATGATGAAGTGACCATTGATCTCTGGGCACTCAAAGGACTTGAGTTCGTTGACAATGTGATTGAGGTGGTTGAACATTTCATTCACGCCCTCATTGTCCATCATGGTGAAGCGGTCGAGCTTGCTTGTGAAAATGTTGAGCTTGGACTACTTTATAGAAAAAGTTCCCTCGTGGATCTCCATGAGCGTGTTTCATATGTTCTTGGTATCCTCAAATGTGGTCACCCGGTTTAATTAATCTGGACTCAATGCATTGAAGATTGTGTTTGTCACCTAGGCATTGAGGTGGATGTTCTGGTGGTCACTCTCGGTAAGCTCTCCTTCGTTGAGCACTGCATAACCATCAACCACAATATGCCATATGGTTGGGCTAATGGCCATTAAATGCAGCTTTGTTTTATATTCCCAACTAGCATAGTTTGAACCATCAAAGTGCGGACCTCTCCCCAAATGCATACCCTCACTAGTACACATCTATCTCTCTAGGTGGTGAAACCTAAGAGCACAAGGCTTTGATACCAATTAAAAGGGTCTAGGCTACCGACTAGAGGGGTGAATAGGAGATTAATTCTAACAAAAGTAAATATTAAGTAAATCCTTCCATGCTAGTTGATAAGATGTGCAATGAAACAAATATGGAGGAATGAAAAGAGGCAACCACACAGGAGACAAAAAATTGATTGTCAAACTTCGAGCATTTGGTGAGACTCTACATCTCTATTGGGGAAGATTGATCCAATGAACAAAGTCGACACAGAAATGTGCACTTCCCTCAAAGGGCTTGCCGATGCTGTGCCCCCTCTCACTTGTGGAAGCTCTTCACCTTGCAGTAGCCAAACTCCAAACCGCACAAACTCCCAAGCAATTTCTAGCCATCTAGGAGACTCCAATCTCTAAGAGTAACAGGCTTTAATCAGTTCGTCTTGGAGATGAACTTTTGCTTGATACTTAACTAGAGATCAATCTCTCTCTCATAGATTTCCTCACAAATATCTCACTTTGGGCTTGAGAAAAGGTGGAGTAGCACTAAGGAGAGTAGAGGATTAGATTAGCAAAGAGTTATATGTGCAAAGAGGCGCGAGGTTATATAAAACCAACCCCTCAAAAAGTAGCCATTATAGGAAAATTGGGAAAACCTAAAGGTTCCAAAATTTTCAAATAAAAGGCTATATTGTGTAACAGCAACATATCTCAGAGGCTCCGACGAAAGCCCAGAGACTTTGACTTTTGAAACAATGGCTATATAGTGGGTCCGGAAATGGATCTCGGAGGCTCCAGCAAGAAAACCTGAGACTCTTACTTTCAGAGCACAGTGGATAGAAGCAAATGTCAGTGGTTCCAACATAGAACCTAGATCCTTTGAAAAATTTGAATAGCGCTCAGTGAGGCGAGGTCAAAGACAAATTGTTGAGGTTCCGATATTGCACTCGGAGGTTTCGAGATTTCAAATAACACACAGAATGAGGACAGTAAACGAACTTTGAGCTTCTAACATACTGACAGGGAAAGTTACAGATTTCAGAAGATAAATCTAGAATGGCTCATACACTATGGAAACTTGTAAGAGTTCCAACTTTCAAGTGCAAAGGACTTATTCCTGTACTAAACTGGAACTTTGAGGTTTCGAGATAATCTCGGATGATCCAACATCCTAAAAAACCAAACAGACGGGAAACTTGAAGGCTCCGAGCTCTTGGATTCTCCACACAAGCGAAACCCGCATATTTCGACATTGATCCTGGAGGTTCCGAATTTTGCTAAAAGTGTGAGAATCCATGGTTTTCAAAGGCCTCTTTGGATAAAAAGTTGATCTTAGCTGAGCATTAGCAAAACACTCTCACCAGCTACCAGATATTAACGCTCTTAATAGTATAGCTTTCGGTAAACTCAATGCGACTCCTTGAGCTAGCAAAAGAGCTAGAAAATGGTCATTAACCATCATTTCTTCACGCGCTCCTTCCTTATAACTTTTAGGGGTCATGAACGCAGGTTATATCATTGCTTTTTGGACTAAGACACCTCATCACAGTTGATGCACACATTAGTCACTTAATCTTTTGTTATTAATCATCAAAACCCACTTAGGGGGCCAAAATGCACTTTCAAACTTACTCGCTTAGGAGTTGTACGTATTATTGCAGTTTTTTTCATAGAGTTAATATTATGATACATGTTTGTTCCAACATACCTCTTGTGCCATGCTAGTATTATTATAGAGCACATGGAGTATGTAGGGTTTTGGAATTCATAATATGAAATTTTCAAGTGTGATCATCATTGTGAAGCAACTCTTTCGCTGAGAGCATGGGAGCCACCCTACTCCAACTATACATTACGTTGTCTAGAAGAGTTCGGGGTTGATACTCTAGCTTAGTTAGAAAGACTAAAGCAACTATATCACTCTACTCAAGTTGATGCATTCAATTGCCAGTTTTGAGGTTCAGGTGGATGCTGTGGGCTATTCGAGGCCATATCACTCTATTCCTACCAATATACTCACTCCGTCCCAAAATGTAAGGCGTATTTTATTTGGTTAAGACAAGGTTTTGACCAATGATTACTCCATTAGTATGTGGTATATGTGACATAAAATTGATGTCATTAAATTCGTATTCAAAAGTACTTACTTATGACTGTGACTTTGTTTCACATACCACATATTAATAGAGTAATTGTTTGTCAAAGCCTTGTCTTAACCAAACAAAACATGCCTTACATTCTGAAACAGAGGGAGTATTTATATCTCGATGGTTGAGGTTAGGGTTGACGTCTTCACTTATGTGATGATTCCAGTTGAGATTTTCTATTATTTTGGGTCTCGACCTTCATCAACCTCATATCACATAAATTTAGAAAGTGAATTTGGCATCCACTTCAAAGTACACAAAGAATTTCATATCACACATCACATGCATATATATCACATGAATTTAAAAGTTTTCATTTCTTAACAAAGGCAAACTCGCCTTCTTCCAAGTTGTAGACATGGAATTGGCCATATTCATCAAGGACCTCTCTAACAAGGAAGGCGGTGATGAGTTCTCATATTCTGTCTAGATGGGATGTTTTCAATGTCGTCTTCGGGATCTCCACCTATTGTTGATTAGAATATATATCAAAGTCATTTATGAATTTTATGCACATAACCAGAGCTACCTAGTTTGTGACGTGGGTGTTCTTGGCCACGAGTGTCTTCACTCTTCACTTTTGCCTTTGTTGGATCAGTGGCTTCCGACAGAGGGGGTGAATGTCAATTTTAAAATTTTCTTCTAAAAACAAGAACACAATGCAATGTATTCAAATCAAAGAATGCAGCGGGAAACCACCGACGAAAACAATCAAAATCAGTGGAGCTAAAAACCAGACAGATCGGAAGTTCTGGAGTAGAAATATCGGAAGTTCCGACCTTAACAGAAGTTCCAAAGTAACCCTATTTCTGAACTCTCTGGAAAAATCAGAACTTCCGACTTCTGGGTTGGAACTTCCGATGTGGATCGGAACTTCCAGTGCGAGGAAGTCGGAGCTTCGGATATTGGCAAAACCAGCAGACTATCGCTCGGAAAATTATTCGCAGATTTTGATCTACCCAACAAAATTGAACAAAATTTTGCACAGTGGTAGACACGAGACTTATGAAGCTATTCCAATTGGAATCATGTCAAAAGCTAGTCTGTGCTAAGAGAAGAAGTCAATTTACTATCTGCTGTTTTCTAACTTCAAAAATCAGCCCTAGCTAATAAGATGAGCAAGAATCAAATCCTTGATTCCTAGGACCTTGTGAGGTATGTTGTTAAGGAATTAATACGAAGTCATCTCACATATCCTAGCAAAATATTCCAAGCCCCAAAAGACAAGATTGAAACCTCAAAGAGAATCAAAATTGAAAACCCCAAGAACTTGTCTTTCCTCCAATATAGATCTAAAATCAAGATGGGAATGAGAGATTCTTTGGGAATGCTAGGACGGAATTAACATGAATATGATCTTCCATCACTAACTTGCCATATCCAAGAGATCTCAAAAAGAGAAAGGTAAGAAAACGAAAATCCAAAGAGAAAGAGAGTGAGATAGAGAGAGAAACTCAAGAACACATACTCTCTTCTGGGAATTCTTATTGTATTGATTTTCTTGATGTTTTAAAAGCCTCTCAACTTAGGCCAAAGCTCTCTTGAGCAGCTCTTACAAAGGATTGTCCAAAAGTTAGGGTTCCACAAACCCACCATCTCCTATTTATAGTGGAAGGGGCATACCCCTCTCCACTTAGGCCTCAAGGCCCACCTTAGGGCATAGGACTATTAGCACGCATCCCAAAGTGTCTAAGCCAACTATCCACCCTCAAACCTCCTTACCACCGCAAGTCTAATCCTAAACCGCATCATTTTCCACCATCGCAATTTTTTTGATTTTGCTTCGGTGGTGTCTGCAATTTTACCAAAGTGCCCTCGCACCAAACTTGGTCCTCATGTCTTGTCTCCACCTTTGCCTTGTCCGCTAAGGTTCTGTCTTGAGCCGCCCGATGCCGATGCCACCAACTTGATCGCATCTCCACCCTCCAGGCATCATGCCGATCCTCATGACCAAACCACCGTCGAACTCATTAACCCTGCACACTAGTAGACAAGCAAACTGGTTGCGAGCACAAGTTTTCTACTTGACCCAAGTTAGTCCAGATAACAATTTCATCAACTTTTACGAGACAAATTGACCAAACTCTAATTCATCAGAAAGCATGTGTCCAAATTTTTTTCACTATTAGAACATCCGGTTCCTAGATCAGAACCTCCGGTTCTCCCATACATGATCTAAAAGCCGAGTCCAGACTCCGAACTCGGTCCCTTCGGAATTGCAAGTCGGAGCCTCCGACTTCAATTCTGACTCATTGCATATAATCTGGAAAACCACCGGGCACTCATAAAATACCGAGTCCAGAACTCAGAGCCTCCAAAAATGGAAGTCGGAGCCTCCGACTTCAAGCTCAGAAATTCCAACTTCAACAATCGAACTTCCGAAACACCTCGGACCATCCGGTTCACACAGACCTCAGAGCTTCTAGAAAAACTTAGAGCTTCCGAAGAGGAAGGTCCAAACCTCCGAAATCAAACTTGAAACATCCGAAACACATCGGACTTACCGATCATTAAATCGGAGACTCTGGTTTTTCCAAAGCGCTAAAAACATAGTCGAGATCGGATCTTTCGAAATACATCGGAAGTTCCGATCAGAATGCTGGAATATGCGATATACACATTTCAAGTATGAATGTTGAATTCTTACAACCTAACATTCAACTCCAATAACAAACTACGTGGCAAAGTATTCATCATCTGAAACCTAGAGAAGTAGTACAACTCCATCTAGGTTCTACAGCCTTCAATTCTTCTATTTCCCTCATCTCCTTATATCGAGCTCACATCTCTCGATCCATCAATTTGTGCACGGACAATGGCTCCTTGTCCTTTGTGATGAAGTCCCAACAGAGAATAAACTTGAACTCCTTCCACGCTTTCTTAGTCTCTTTGATCACGGCTCTCTCGATGCGGGCCTTAAATTATGCTGGGATGACAAAGGAAGTATGGTTATCATAGACCTTCTCCTAAGACTCTAAGGTCAAGGGAATCCGTGTCCGTGCAATAATCCCGCATGTAGTTCTGGGATAATCCCACATGTAGTTCTCCATTTGGCCGCATTATGTTTCAGTGCGACCCATACCCTAGACGAACATATCTGTGTTATGGGGAATTGGCCATTCGGCCTTTGATCGGGTCCTCTTAGAGCACGTCTGGCTTTGTTGTTGCTCTAGGATGTGTCAGAATCACTCCTGGAAGCTGACGGCGAAGGCACAGGATGAGGGGACAACTTTTCTAAAAGGATATTAAGAAAATCATGAATTTATTTGGGTACAACTTAACTCGATTTAGAAAGAAGAAAGATAAGGCCCACATTAATTCAATATAAATAAAATAGCTAACTATATATCGATATAGCCACCCATGAAAAGTATCAATATAAAAAATTAGCTAACTATATATCGATATAACCACATATGCAAAGTATCAATATAAAAAAATTAGCTAACTTTAAATAGATATGGCCACATACACTAAATCAACTAAGTGTTTTCATATGAAAATTTTCACATTTTCCATATATCTCATAACTAACAATTCATTTTCTGATAGGTCATAGCTAACAACTTCACAATTTCCATAACTAAATGACACAAGATTACACTAAATTACACTAGATCAATATAGTTCATAACTAACAATATTCACAATTTCCATATGACATTTTCATAACTAACCTTAATTTTTTGATGCATTTTCACTTGCATTTTAATGGAATTTTTTAAGAGAAACTGAGAGTGTGAGAAGGGGGGCCTCTCGGCCATGAGGTTAACTAGTGGCGGGGTGCTTGGGGCGATGATGGTACTGGTGCTTGGGCAATGACGCCGGCATGCTCAGGACGAGGATGATAGCTTGCTTGGGGAGATAGTGTTGACCTGCTCGGGATGAGGACGTCGATGTGGAGGCCACCGCTCAAGATGGCGCTAGGGCTGAAGGGGAGGAGGCGACGGTGGAGGCTTGCTTGAGGAGGAGGCCGACAGTGGCGACAGCGAGGGTGCGGTCGATGGCTTTGGTCAAGGGTGGCGGCAGTGCTGAGGTGGAGGCAGCACGCAGGTCGATGACAGCAGCAAGGTGCACGGGCAGCCTACCGGCGTTAGTGACGGCTCCAGCGATAGCAGCAGCTAGGACTCGGGGCCTTGGCGGTTTCTTGGAGTGGGCCAATCCAAAAAACCCTAGATAGTATATATAGGGAGAGGGTCATCACAGGTGATTCTTTGGTAGAACCGCCTGCGATGTCACCATATCACAAACAATCTTAGTAAGTAAGCTTGTGATGTGGTGATATCACAGGTGGTTCTACTAAAGAACTGCCTACGATGTGAAATTCCTAAATTATTTTATAAATTTTTGAATGGTTATTTATAAATGATTTCTCTTCAAATTTCATAACTCTCACACAAATTGAACTTTTTAATTTCATAACTCTCTCACATAACTAATAGATATTATACATGACATTATGAAATCCACATAAATAAATATTGTACGTCACATTATGAAATCTGCATAATTGCATAGTTCTACTTTGCTACAAATGTTTGTCCTTCATGATGATCGTTGCATACATAGCTAGCTTCGTCTTGAGTTGGTTCTTCCTGCACCATTATGCCAACTTAGGAGGAAGGCATCTTGTCAAATTGATTGTACTTATCCTCGTCCGCTACACCATCAACTCCGACAATGCTTCATTTTGAGTCCCTAACTACATGTAGCCTTTTATTTGAAGCATCGGTTGCATAGAAAAGTTGATCAACTTGATGTGCAGACACCACTATTCTAGTTTGTGCTCTTCTGATTCTGATCTCTTGAATAAGATGTGTAGCCATTTATGTCCAGTCCTTACTGTCGACGATCGGTGAATCGGCGATCTTACGGTATTCATGGAGTGAGGATTACTGGGGGGGTAGGGACCTCTAGGGCCCAAGTGCCAGGAGCTCTGACAGCAAGGGACAGCCATTTTTATACAGGTTCGGGCCTCCCTCAGGATAATAACCCTACGTCCTGTTGCTATATATTGATGGAGAACACGCTTACAATGGGGGGTGTATGTCAGTGGCTACCCTAGGCCTAATCGTAGACTAATCTATGCTAAACCGCCAGGCTCGACTCCTTCGAGGTAGCGGGTCTTCTAGGGCTTCGCCTCCTGAGATCCTATGCTGCTTGCGCTGCGACTAGATTGACCTGTTGGATCTGTCGAACCTCCCCTCCCCTATGGGATTGCTGATCCTTATATAGGGGGTTCCCAGGGTCATACCGGACGTGGACTTACGTCCGAGTAGGACTCTAGCCTCCTTAAACGTCGGGATTGACTTCCTAGTTTAAGGGGAGTCTTCCCTTCCTGAGAGGGGTTACCTTGCCGTCCAGGGATCCTTACCGGGTATGCTGTACCTTCCTAAAGTCCTGGGATTCTGTATACGGATACCCCTAATACGCGGGAAACCGTACTATTCATCGTCAAGCCCCCCATCAGTACGTGAAGTGAGGTCATGATGGTTCTATTGGAAATCTACCCTTATCGGGGAGGAAACTCCGAGTAGGCGATCCGAGTGGTCCTTGTCGATGACTCCCCGAGTAGACTCAATCCCTACCGAGTAGTCGTAGACGCCTTATCGGAATAGTCCTTCGGAAAATCTAGAATACTTTTCCGATCTGATCTGATCCGTCGATCATGGACACGCGTCCGCCTGGCATATTTCTAGGAAACGGAACCATCGTGGCGGAAATTTCGCGTGGTGATGAAGAATCTTTTCTCTCTCTGCGCCGTTGTGCCGTTAACGTGTGTTGAATCACGACGCACTCGTTTGGGTCGTGGGTTGTCAGACCCTCCTTTTCCCGCACAATGCCCTGTAGGCGGAAAAAGCAACTGTCCGCATTAAATGCGATGGAACTGATCGTGCCGTAAACCGCGCCTGGGTTCGGCGAAGGTTTAAATCTTTAGGAATCCAAGAATCGGGGTTTTGCCCGCATAGTTTCTTTGCCTCCTAGCCTTCTTGCTCCCTTCACCTTCTTCCTCGCGCCCTTGCAAACCCTCGCCTCCACACTCTCTCGATCGATCGATGAGAATGGGCAAGAAAGGCGCTGCGAAGAAGTCTCCCGAGCCCACAAAGGAGTCGGGGAAAGCTTCGGGGGAACCGACCACCGCCATTCCCGAGTTCGAGGTCTCGGTGATGGATTCCTCCGCCCTGGAGAAGCTCGTGTCGGATGAGGTGATTCTCCCGGAGGTGTTCGTGCCTTTCCGGGAGGCCGTGAAGGAGACGGTCCCCAGCCCCGATACGGACTGGATCATCGTCTTCGCGGACTTCTTCAGGTGTGGATTTCAATTCCCACCTTTGTCTTTCTTCCTCCTCGCGCTCCAGTTCTACGGGATCGAGTTGATTCATCTCAACCCAAACTTGGTCCTAATGCTGGCGGTCTTCGCGCATTTATGCGAAGCCTACCTTGGCATTAGGCTAAGCCTGGAGCTCTGGAGGTACTTCTACAACCTCCGCCGGATGAAAGGCAGCGGCGCAGGAGTCGTCGGCGGTGCCGGATTTCGTCTTTGAGAAGGGAGGAAGGATGCCTACATTGCTTCCTCCTGGAAATCTTCGTGGTCGAGCTGGCATGCTCGGTGGTTCTACTGCCAGCCCCCACCGAATTCTGGGATCACCTACCGCGGACTCGCCCCTCTTTCGGATAAGAGCTGGGGGAGACCCCGAAGGAGACTAAGCACCTCAAGGCGCTCGTCCACGACATCGCCAATCTCACCGCCAAAGGCTTGTCGGCGTGGGATGTCGCGGAGGATTTCCTTCGACGCCGGATAAGCCCTCTCCGGTCGAGGGTCGAGCCAGCCTGGGTGGTCCCGGAGAACCAAGACCAGACAAGGGACTTCGACACGGGTAGGTATCGTGACCATCTCCATGCCAATTCAATTGACAAGACTTCTCATGTACTTCTGCCTTGTCGTGTCGAGCAGAGTTGTCCCCAGGGGAGCTTCAGAGTAGGTTGGACAACCTATTCGAGCAATCCCCCCAAGGCGGGCGTACAAGCGTGCCCCTGCCTCTTCTGAAGCAGAGTCTGGACAGCTGACGGGAAGTATTCTCAGTGAGTTATCCATCTTATCTCCTTGTCTAGCTTAGGTTCATCCGAATAGCCTTACAGAGGGCCCTCAGGTTCTCCTTCCGCAGCGAGTAGGCTGCGGGGGTCCTGACTCGGAGGCCGAAAGGGCTAGCGCTCCAGCTCAAGATGATGACATTGAGATGTTCGACACGGCCCCGCCGCCCTCCGAGACGAGGGAGGGAGGTCCTTCTGCAGCCGAGGCGGGGGCGGAGATCGTCTCGACGAGTTTCTCCCGCTCGGAACCCTCAACCACAGGTTTGAGTTCTCGCCCAACTACTCTTTTTCCATATTCTTTCCTGAATAGTAAACATGGGGACGGATGTGTCGGACAGCCCGAAGCGAGCAGCCCCCTCCTTAAGGAACCAACTCCCCCTCCCACGACCGTTCTCGGGGAGGAGACCGTGGCGGACAAGGGGAAGGCACCGCTGGCTTTCGGCAAGCGAGATTCGGGTGCCTTGGCAAGGAAGCCTCCTTCAGCAGGGAAGCGCTTGAGGTTAGTTTTTCCTTTGCCACCTTTTTCTTTTGACTCGCCTTGCTGAAGACTTGACTTGATTGTTCTTGGCGACCAGGGTGTCGATCCTTCCTGCCGGGACTCCGACTAGGGCGGTTACCGAGCAGCAGCCCCCGGCACCGAAATCGGCACCGGCCCCTGTCGAGCAGCGGACCCCCCTCGCCGGAGTCGTCGCCGGCCCCTACTGAGCAGCCGCAGCGCCCGCTGCTAGAGTCGGAGTTGGCCCTGGTCGAGCAGGTCGCGCCTTCGGGTTCTTCGGCGCCGGAAAGTCTCAGCCTCTCCTCCTTGCTGTAGGTAATGCACGGGAGATTAGTGATAAGGTAAATTTACTTTGCTTGTACTAACCTGTTCTTTTTCAGCCCGCTATCTCCCGGGTGGCTCCACTCGAGAAGGCCCAAGCGGAGCTGGACTTGGCACGTGAAGAGTTGAGGAAGAGCCTCGACGAGACCGGGAGATGGTGGGCGGAGAACGAGGCGTTGCAGAAGCGCCTTGAGGACTCCGAGAAGCAGCGGGCGGCGGTTGAAGTTGATCTTTCGGTTTCGAAGGCGCGCCTCTCGGACGTGGAGTCTTCCCTGCAAAGGAGTCAGTCCTACGCGGGAAAACTGGAGGAAGACCTCGAGCGGGCGTTGGGCACGCTCGAGAAGGTGCTGGGTGAAGTCGGCGTCGTTGTCCCTCTGGGCCTTGCTCCGGCCAACCGCCTAGTAGATCTGACGGTGTCCGTCTCCCAGCTGAAGCCTACCGTCGGGAAGCTTCTCGAAGATGAGCTCCGGCAAGGTGTACGTGACGCCCTGGCCTTTGCTTTGGCTCTTCTGAGGCGCAGGCACCCGGACCTATCCCTGGAGGCGCTCGCTGCCGACCTGCTAGAGGGCGAGGAAGAGGAGCTTCTCGACGCTGTGCAGGAAGCAGCGAATGCCTTTGGCGATCGAGTCCAGGCGCCTGGCCTAGAGTAGGACTCTGTAATAGCATACTTTCATGTAAATACAGTAGTTAGTAACTGTGCAATAACTTGTGTGTTTTTTGGTCTTTTCGAAAACTTGTCTGATCTGCTTATGTGAGACTTTGTCGGATGCAAGCGTAGACTTTAGTCGGAACCAGTGCCCTTTGCCTCCCTTCGGTGTGGGTATACGAATAGTGCCGTAGGTCGTTCTTGCTGTGATTGACCAGTCCTTAGGTTTAGTCGGATGGAGGGCTCCGTGGCTCCTCGTCATCAATAAACGCGATAAGGGGTCTTTCGTACAGCTTGTCGTGGCCATGGCAGCACCTCCGTATTCCTCTGTTGAGGGAAGACTCCGGTGCGTGGCTAGTAAATTCTGCACTTGCCCGATTAACAAGATTTCATTCTACCCGAGGTATCTTCTGCTCCGAGTAGTCGAAGACGTGGATAAGCGTACGGGTTTCGTTGATCTAGTCGTATTCGTACTTTTTTCCCTTCCTTTACTCGGGATCAGGGGACATTGCTATGGAACTGGGGAGCTTAGTCAACCAGGCCTTAAGTCTGGTCAGGTAGGGGGCTCAGTGGCTCCCCTGTCACCTGCAAACGCGTTAAGGGGTTTTCCTTGCGTCCCTGACAGTTATAGCGTAGAACCCTTATCCCTTGTGCGGGTCGAAGAAGTCGGTACTCGTACTCGTACATCGACTTTGCCGTATTCTTATCCAGCCCCCGACTGTCTGTTCGAGAGATATCTCGGATAGGCAGTCTGAATTAATAATGAAAAACATTGAACTAGAGACTTGGTATAATTCAAAAGCTGTGTCTTTTATAGGCTTCTATAAGAAAAATAAGAACTCTATGAAAACTAAGAAAAACTAAGCCGTCCCCTCCTCATTTAGCTCGTCGCCGGTTGCCCCAGAGACTCTCGTCCTCTTGTCGTGACCCGCTGACGAAACTTTGTTGAGTGCGCGTGCTGGGCGGCGGCGCCCGGAGCGTCTTATCATCGACTTGTTCGTAGCTTGACGATCTTTAAGGCTGGAGCTGGTGCAACTTTGGAGTCTGCCGATGAGGAGGCGACGGTCGTGCGATCTTACCAAGGTGGTTGCACGGGCCTCTCTAATGGACGCGACCTTTCTACCGTTGACACGAGCGACTTGGATCGGGCGGCTTCTCCCGAGGAGCCGTTGTCCTGCCTAGGGGAAGGCCCTGTTTTCTCCCTATTCCGACTTAGTCGTGGAACTCTTTCTCCGACTTGGAGGGGGTACTTTCCAAAGTTGTTGCTCGTAGCCGCTGAGGTGGTCTTGACAATGTGGTGGCGGGAGCCGCCGCGCTGGCGTCTTGGTTAGAGGGCGGGTGCTGCTCTGCGAGGTCGAGGCTGCGCTTGTCGCAGAGGAGTGCTTCTCTGGGGGAGCTCTTTATCGTGAGGACACCTTTTGGGCCAGGCATCATTATGCACTGGTAGGCGTAGTGCGTAGCTGCCATGAACTTGGCCAGGGTAGGGCGCCCCAAGATAGCATTGTATGCTGTTTCGAAATCGACTACATCGAACAGGATTTTCTCTGTTCGGAAGTTCTCCGGCGTACCGAAGGTAACCGGGAGCGTGACTTGCCCGATCAGCGTGGCTGACGAGCCCGGGACGATACCGTGAAAAGCGTGCGTTACCGTCTGAACAGACGATCGTGGCACTTGCATTGCGTCGAGGGCGTTGGCGAATAGGATATTGAGGGAGCTCCCTCCATCTATTAATACGTGACCCACTCGGTAGTTGTTGATCGTTGGCTCGACCACAATAGGGTATCGTCCCGGTCGAGCGCAATTTTTGGGGCAATCGGTCTGGTCGAAAGATATCGTGACCTCGGACCACTTGATCGCTCGAGGGACCCGCGGAACACTCGCGAAACTTCTCGGGCGATCGCCTTGTATTGCCTCTTGGATTCGTAAGAGGTTGAGCCCCCGAATATGTGCTCGATTGTTCTGACATGCCCCTGGAAAGGCTCAGGAGTGGAGTCATCGTCGTCGGAAGTCGTTTCCCGACTGTTGTTAGCAATCTGAGGATTCTCCTCGTGGAACTTCTCTCTTTCTTCCTGAAGATACTTCTTGAAGATGCGACACTGTCGTAGATCATGTGAGTCGGTTTGATGAAAATCGCACCAGGGCTTGGACGATTTGTCGGAGGACGTGGTAGGTTTATCCTTGGGGCGTGGTCACCAGGTGCGCTTCTCGGAGATCTCGGCCATTACCTCGTCGGCTCTGATCCTTTTCTCCTTGTTCCCTCCGGAGGATTTCTTCTTGCGTTTAGTTTTACGCGAATCGCCCTTCGTCCGGAGGGGAGAACTGGTCGACTCACCCCGCTGTTGTTTGATATAGCGTAGGGTTTCCTCCACACAAGCAGCCTTCTCGGCCAGATCCATGAGTTGCCTGGTGGTTTTCAGTGGCCGCATGATCAGGTCGTGCGTGCACATCTCGTTTCTGCTGCCCCGAGTGAAGGCGTGAATGACATCCGAGTCTGTTATCTCAGGGATAGTGTTGCGGACAGCACTAAACCTCTTGGTAAACTCTCGGAAGGTCTCGTCTAGTCGCTGGACGACAAGGAATAGATCGTCGACCCAACCAGGTCTTGGGAAGGTACCTTGGAAGTTCCCGAGTAGCATGTCGCATAACTGTCCCCACGAACGGATAGTTCCTGGGGGTAGATTCGTCAACCACATCCTAGCGGCTCCTCTGAGGGCGGTAGGAAGATAGTTGGCCATAACCTTCTCGTCCCCGCCGGCTGCCTCGATCGCGGTGGTGTAGATCTGAAGGAATTCCACGGGATTCGTGATTCCGTCGTACGATTCTAGCGAGCCTGGCTTGAAACGAGAAGGCCAGCGTACCTGACGAAGTTCCTGGGATAGCACCTGGCATCCACTGAAGGACCCCCGATAAGGCGCATTCTCGCCACTATTCGAGGTCGAGGTTTGGTCCCGAGCATTGGCGTTTTGTACGTGGTCTCTCCGAGAAGGCTGTTGCTCCTGTTGGTGCCTTTGGCGGTAGCATTTGTCGAGCTGTTCTCAGAGGTCAACCGGTGGCTCCTCCTGAGGAGACCTGTTCCTGGGGTGTCGTCCCTCTCGATCGTGTTCTTCTAGCGGAGGAGGGGTGTCCACCCGAGTAGAGCTACGGGCCACCGATTGGGCTCGAGAAGACTCGGCCTGGTTCTGAGCCTCTTGGAGGTCAGCCCCCAGCCGTTGCAGCCACTGCACACCCGCGGGTGTCGATAAATCCGCCACGGGAGGCTGTGACAGCAGATTGTGTACTTCCGCAAGTCTTCGAGCAGTTCGGGACACGTACTCCCTCGTTTCCAGGGGGGATCTCTCCAGAGCGGCAGGCAGGTCTCCGTTCCGGTGAGGAGTTCTTTCCCCGGCGGTGGGTAAGCCCCCGTTCATGTGGGAGGCAGCCATTGCATTGTGCTGCTGCGAGCCCCCGGGCAGATCCTGATCTTCGAGGCCGTCTCGACCATCGTCGATCGCGAGTACCATCCGATGTCCTTGGCTGGACGATGTGTACTCGTATTCCATCACGTTGTCCTCATCGGATGCGACGTGGGTACGATCTTGATCGTTCTCACGATCAGAGTTTGCAGGAGAAATTCAAACCATGGGGCTGGTCGTTCCTGCCGGGAAGTCATCGTTCAAGACCAACTTCCCGCTGAAGGCCCTGGCGCACTCGGTTTTGAAGTGATCTGCTTCGCCATTCGAGTCCTCTCCAGGGGCGTACTCTTCGAAATCCACTAGATCCGTAACCGGGTACGGGTCCATAGGGCCAAAGTTGTCGTAGAAACCCTGGTCCGAGTATCCAGTACGGGGTGAGATTGCGATCGGTTTTCCTGCCGGTTTGCTTCTTCCTCCTCGGTCGAAACCGGTGAGGGCTGGGCAATCGGTGCTGGGATCTGATCGCGCTTAGTTGCGCGTCCTGCTGACTCTGATTCTTCCTGGACGGCTTGGTCCGGAGAGGTCCCCACGGTCGGCGCCATCTATCGACGATCGGTGAATCGGCGATCTTACGGTATTCATGGAGTGAGGATTACTGGGGGGTAGGGACCTCTAGGGCCCAAGTGCCAGGAGCTCTGACAGCAGGGGACAGCCGTTTTTATACAGGTTCGGGCCTCCCTCAGGATAATAACCCTACGTCCTGTTGCTATATATTGATGGAGAACACGCTTACAGGGGTGTATGTCAGTGGCTACCCTAGGCCTAATCGTAGACTAATCTATGCTAAACCGCCGGGCTCGACTCCTTCAAGGCAGCGGGTCTTCTAGGGCTTCGCCTCCTGAGATCCTATGCTGCTTGCGCTGCGACTAGATTGACCTGTTGGATCTGTCGGACCTCCCCTCCCCTATGGGATTGCTAATCCTTATATAGGGGGTTCCCAGGGTCGTACCGGACGTGGACTTACATCCGAGTAGGACTCTAGCCTCCTTAAACGTCGGGATTGACTTCCTAGTTTAAGGGGAGTCTTCCCTTCCTGAGAGGGGTTACCTTGCCGTCCAGGGATCCTTACCGGGTATGCTGTACCTTCCTAAAGTCCTGGGATTTTGTATACGGATACCCCTAATATGCGGGAAACCATACTATTCATCATCACTTACCATGTTGCAACTGTACATGATGGCCCTTCTACCAACCATGTGAGCATAGGGTCACCTAACAATAGCCCATGAGGTCGCCATTTAACCATCATTATCTTTCGTCACCTAGACATCCGTCCCTTTGGGATAATCCTTCTAAACCTTGGCCCACTATAGCCATGTGTTGCAAACCTATGAAATGGGCTTGATCAATGGCCTTCCATTCAGGATTGATATCTTTCTTGTCGATGGTCCCGATACCCCCAAGCCTCCCCTCATAGCGAGATTCAGGCAAACATGTCATTTTTACTACAGCCATATAGTCAATGCAGAACTCGATGATCTCTTCACTTGTATAGCCTTCGACAATGCTGTCCTCCTACCGTGATTGGTTCCATACAAAGTGCATTAGAATTTCTATGTACCTCTCAAACAGGTACATGCTACGTAGGAACACGGGCCCACAACAATTTATCTCTCTTATAAGATGGACAATGAGATGGACTATGATATCAAATAATGATGGGGAAATACATCTCAAGCTGACATAAAGTTTTCACCACCTCCTCCTGTGGAGCATCTATTTTTATGTGATTGATGGCCTTCTAAGAAATTGTGTTAAAGAAAGAACACAACCTTATGATTGTCTTTTGAACCTTGATAGGTAGAATATTTTAAATTGCAATCGGGAGTAGCTGAGTGATCAGCACTTGACAATCATGAGACTTCATGCCAATCAATTTCACTTCCATCGAAACAAGTCTTTTGATGTTGAAGGAGTAGCTAGAAGGAACTTTCACACCATGAAGGAACTAGCACAATTCTATTCTCTAAGCCCTAGATAGAGTATAACAAGGAGGTTCATAGAACATCCGGTTGGCTTCTGTCTCTTTCGGGTGTAACTCCTTATTGATTCCCATGTCCAGCAAGTCAAGCCATGTTTTGAGGCCATCTTTGTTTTGCCCTTGATATTCAATAACAAACCAATCACGCTATCACCTACATTCTTCTTTATGTGCATGACATCGATGCAGTGATGAACCTGTAAGTGCTCCCAATAAAATAAGTTTCAGAATATCAACTACTGCTTCCGCACGGCCTTCTCACGTGTAGCCTTGACTTTCCTTCCCTTCCCATACATAACTTTGATATCCTTAACAATATCATATACATTTGTACCACTAAATTGCCCAGAGGTATACCATCCTCATTTCCTTTGTTGAATTATTTTCTTCATTCGATGGTACAAGTGATCCCTCTGAAGGAATGTACATGGTTCTCCCCGAATGCTTAAGCCACACGCTAGAGGTATCATCCAAGAAGTTCATAAATGTTTTTTCCCCTTTCATACTTTGCCCCAAAAGGTTAGCAAGGGCAGGATAATCATTTGTGGTGTAGATTTGCAAGCTGCGCAGATTGAAATTCTCTCCACTACCACAGAAAAAGGCTTTTACAGCTGATTCAAAAAGGCTATCTTTGCCGATTTTGGATCCGCCTGTAGACAAAGGGAGCTAATAATGTATGTTATCTCAGCTGGACTTCAAAGCCGGTTGGGATAAAAAAAACCCCAGTCGGTTCACTCAATAAAGCCGACTGAGATAGAACATTATCTCAGTCGATTCAATAAACAAAACCGACTGAGATAAAATAGTGTCTCCGTCATTTCACCAAACCAAACCGACTAACGTAAAATTGTATCTCAGTCACTTCATCCAATGGAACTAACTGAGATAATATATTATGTCAGTGGGTTCTATTGGATGAAACAACTACCTTATCACATTACCTAGCCGGTTTTTGGTGCAGAATTGGCTGGGATATTATTTGGGACAGGCAGATAGACATTACCTAAAATAGAAAATACAATTTATATATCCCAAATTTTCCAGGTCTATCCTAGGTCATCCTAGAACATACATAATATATCTACACATGCACATTGACATTGACATCACATTTTAATTCTTAGATGAACTCAAGTAGATAGAAATTCATAAATTAAAGAAGTTCCTCCATCACATTTGAATTGAGTTCATTACACAGTTGAATACACAAGTTTGAATCACATTTCGTTGGGCTCATTCGTCGGTTCCCTCGTGGTGAAACTTGCCTTCTGGTTTGATCTCTTTCAAAACAATGAAGTCTGCCAACTATGTTCGAATCATGGCAAGCTTCGTCTTTGGCGATTCTATTTTGGCAATAGGTGCAACCTGTCGATAGGACAATCATACTACTGTCATGTAGAAGAAGATGAGCATGACACTATTATAGAAATATTTTTCTTACCTCGGTGTCTGTGGCTTTGTTCTCGTAGCTCAACCCATGAGAAGGTTTATGTGGTAGCAAACATAGATGCCACAGAAATTGCTCAAGTCAGGCTACTAGTGGCACTGAAAATATATAGGACTTGGTTTAATTAGGTTATGTGGAACTCATATTGTCGGCGATCGGTAAACCGCCGATCTTACGGTATTTGTGGAATGTGTATGTATGAGGGGTAGGGACCGCTAGGGCACAAGGCTAGAGGTATAATGGCAAGGAAAACACCCTTTTTATACAGGTTCGGGCCTCCCTCAGGGTAACAACCCTACGTCCTGTTCGTATATATTCAATGGAGAAACGTCTTACAAGGGAATCTGGAGGTTAGTGGCTATCCTAGGCCTAATCGTAGACTAATCCGGCTAGTTCCGCTACTCTCGACTCCTTCGAGGTGATGGGGCTTCAGGATCTGGATTGGCCTTCTGGATCTAACCTCCTTTGTCGATCTAACTTGACTTGTCCTCCCCTATGGGATTGCTAACCCTTTTATAGGGGGTTCATCTAGTCGTACCGTACATGGACTTACGTCCGAGTAGGACTCTGGCTTCCTCAAACATCAGGATGAACTTCCTAGTTTAAGGGATATCTTTCCTCCTTAGAGGTTACCTTATTGTCCTGGGATCCTTACCGGATACGGGGTATACTTCGGTAATCCAGGGAATCGTATATCAGATACTTCCTAATATACGGGATATTGTACTATTCATCATCAAGACCCCCATCAGTACATGAAGTGAGGTCATGACTGTTCGGCAGAAAATCTGCCCTTCTCGGGAAGCAGCTCCGAGTAGTTGAACCGAGTAATCCTTATCGATGACTTTTTCGAGTAGGTACGATCTCTACCGAGTAGTCGCGATAGCCTTATCGGAATGGCCATTGAAAATCAAAGCTTTTTGGATTTAATCTGATCCGTCAATCACGGACACGCATTCGCCTGGTGGATTTCTAGGAAATCAAACCGTTGTGGCGGAAATTTCACGTGGTGATGAAGAATCTTTCCTTTTCTACGCTACTGTTTCGGCTGACATTAGCCGCAACGCAGCGCGCTTGTCAGGGTCGTGGGTTTGTCAGACCCTCTTTTTCCCACGCAACATCTCGTATGCGGGAAAAGCAACTATCCGCATTAAATGCGATGGAACAGATCGTGCCATTAACCGCGCTCGGTCAGGTGAAAATTGAAACCTTTAAGAAACCAAGAGTTGGGGTTTTTGCCCGCATCCCTCTCCGTTCCTTTAGCTTTCCCACCATCTTCTTCCTCGCGATATGGCGGGATGTTCATCAGCTGGAAACCCATGGCCGCGTTTAGAACTAACCCAGGCAAGGCTCGCGTCTTCTCTAGAACTGACTTTAATTCAGTCGACCTTTCAAGCCGAATTTCGCCCTGTTCTGAACGAGAGGGTTCCCATGCCTGATCCTAGTTGGCTGGTCATTTTTCCTAATTTCTTTTAGTGTGGGTTCTTTTTCCCCCGTCTACCTTCCTGTCCTGGGTTTTCCAGTTCTATTGAGTCGAGATGATCAACCTCGATCCGGCCTCCTACACCATCCTGAGTGTATTCGCCCATCTGTGCGAAGCTTTTCTTGGAGTTCGTCCTCCTTTGGACCTCTTTAGATACTATCATAAACTAGAAAGGACGAAGAAGGAGGTTGTCGGAGGTGCAAGTTTCCTCCTTCGAGAAGAAAAAATCACAGAATACATAGATGTCACTGGGATCCTTCCCAGGGTGGGAGAACAAATGGTGTTACTGCCATCCATCGTCCACCTTGGGTGTCAAACACTGGGGATCTCCACCCGAAATTGTACCCTCGTGGTCTGATGAGACAGCGCTGGATTCCCGCCTTAGGGGTCTAATCGATGAGATCAAGATCCTCTGGACACGTGGCCTATCTTCCTTCAACGTCGCCGCCAATTTCGTTAGGCGCCGGATATGCCCCTTACGGTTGAGGGAGATGGGTGCCTGGGATTCCTCGAGTGACCCCTATCAGAGGCAGAAGAAAATGGGTAAGCCTCGTACCCTTTCTAAGATTGAAAGAAAAATTCTTGGGCTGCTCTGACTTCCCTTTTTTGATCAGCTCTCTCAGAATCGGAGGTGTTCGAGAAGGTGAAGACCCTTTTCAAAAAGATGCCTTCACCGGGTCGTCAAGATATCCCTTCATCGCTACCCCTTCAGCTCAACATGAGCGGGAAGAGGTTCTCACGGTAATCTTTTGTTTTTCAAGACATCCGGCTTTTCTGGTCCAAATAGCACTGACTTTAGGTGTTATTTGATGGACTCTTCAGCGAGAAGGACGCGGGGTCTCAGATCCTGTAGCAGGGCCCTCCCTTCCTAGTCGGGACTCAACCATCGCTGAGGATCGGTGCGATGAAGACGTCGGATGCCTTGGGGGTGGCTCAGAACAGATGAAGGAGAACACGCAGTGTCACGGACCCGGAATCCACATATGATTAGGGGAACACGAAGTCGCCAAGGACCGAAGGACTCGTTAGCCCGGTGGCACGGTACCTGCGCCGTACGCACCAAGGCGGAACGATCCGACACCCGCTACGTGCGAGCCGGCCGGAAGCGACCAATCTTCCCCAAACCACATATAGATCCCAGATACCGGTGAAGGGGTAAGACCGCGTGATAAGTCTGCGCTCCGCGATAGTCATAGGAGGACTAGAGCCCGGGATATGCATCCCCTCAACCTAACCTAGCCGCGAGGTGCGACTCTGGGAGGATCCAGCTCTGCTCTGCCGTCAGCGCGAGGCGTGACGGTCGTAGGAGGCTAAGCGAGTACGGAACGAATCCCCTGGATCGACTCAACCAAAGCCACCTAGGACTAGTGGTTCGCTTACCTCTGCCATCACGAAACGCAATCACAGCACGCAATAATACCGCTGCACAGTTGTCCACATACTTCATCACATACACGCATTGTACATGGACAACCGCAAGTAACAACTTGGACTACCACAGCACAAATTCTACTAAAGAAAGACTTATAGAATACATATTTATACACATAGCGACTCGGAAGTCGATCACAATATACATTATTACAACCAGCAGCGGAAGGAAAATGGAAAAAGCCCGAGATGGTGGGGGAAACCACCTCCAAACAGCTCGCAACAAAGTTCCCGAGGAAATCGAAACCTAGATTGGTAAATCCAAGCAGCGACGTCAACTTCAATTGCTCCAAGAACCTGCCTAGGATAAACCTAGGTGAGTACAACCACCGTACTCGCAAGACATTGCTTATTGATTAATTAAAACATGGTATTAATCAAGTTTGACAAGTGATAAAGGTTCGCATTTCATAACAAGTTCAAGTTACATACTGGAGATGAAATGAACATAAACTACACAATTTAATCTCATATTGTAGCAAGAGCATAGCAATGATAAACACATGACGATAAAAGTAACTTACGAGCATACACACAAATATAACAATACGAATGCCATCATTTCCAATTTATTTGGGTAGCCCACATCCATTTAAAAATCTCAATCTTTCTCACGGCAACACGTGCCTCAAACTCCAATTCATGGCAACACATGCCTAACCGTCACCAACGAGCCGACAACCTCGGATATAAAGAGTGCAACCCTGGTGGAGTTCACACTACTCCCCCCAGTCTCTGAGACTTACCTCAACTATATCGTAGTTTCGTTTCGTTGGTGACCTACGCGTTTTCCCTCGGGTCTTCACCGCCGACTCAGCCACCTCGGGTATAAGGAGTGCAACCCTGCTGGAGGTTGTGAGGCTCCACGCAGTCTCTGAGACTTATCCCCAATATTACCGTAGTGCTGGTCTCGGTAACACCCTCGGTTCTCATCTTCACCGCCGACTCAACCACCTCGGGTATAAGGAGTGCAACCCTGGTGGAGTTCACAAGGCTCCCACCAGTCTCTGAGACTTATCCCCATTATACCGTAGTGTTGGCCGCGGTAACACCCTCGGCGCTCACATCTCACTTTATTAGGTTCAAGTTAAAAGGGCATCAGGTTAAAGTATCAGCCTTAGCTACTGCATAATAACAAGGTCTACACATACTAATGAGGTATCCAGCACAGATCAAACAATCGTTCACACAAGCACCAAGTCCATTCAATTAATTAAGCCAAACAAGGATTAACACACAACGTAATGATTAATCAACAAGCAATGGAGCTTGCCTGAAAGTAGAGTTTATTGAAGCTGGGTGATGATGTATAACGTATCCACTAGCGTCGTGGGAAATCCGAAGTAGCCAAACTTCAACAAGAATCAAATAAACTCTAGAAGGAAAAGAAAAGAACAAGTCTAAGGAGCTACTTTAGATATTACAAAAATACATGGGATGCAACTACGGTGGATTAAAAATGAAGTGTACGATTGCAAAAGCAGGTTGGTATTAATTCCAGATTTTGGTTTAGTTTTAGTCGTGTTATAACTTTAATCATGGAGGAATCCTAGAGTTTGGATGCATGCATGATATATGCAATCAATGATAGCAAGAAATGATATGAATTATATATGAAAGGCATCTCAGTGTGTAGTAAAAGTTATTACAGGGGTTGATGCAATTTGAATCGGTTGATTGGGAGTCTTGCAGCTTAATTAGGGTTGATTTAAGATTAAACTTGGAAACGGTTTATAATGATGACATATAAGATATGATTACATAATTGTACTGGTTCTTGAAGGAATTAAGATACTAGACATTTTTGTTTTAGCTGTTAAGCTAGATTCTCTAGTATATACATATTTGGAAGTCGTTTGCATTGTCTATGAGTTCTATAGGTTTAATCAACTTTAGCATTTCCTGTCTTCTTCTCAGTAAAGAAAGAGTACGTTAACTATCCCCATTCCTAGCTGGAATTGAGCTATCCATCGGGTATTGGCGCAATTAGTGAATTAATCAGTTTATTGATGAAGTAGTATCTCAAATATCAGATCTGTTAATTGCATCTCGGTTGAGTTCATATGCAAAGAGGTATCATTCGAGAGGTCATTGACTAAGTTATTTAATAATTAGCTTATTTTATCCGACATTAGTGAGCCACAGATACTACAACTAATTGTTGTTAATTCAACCAACTTCATTCAATAATCCGGACAACATAATCAGTCATATTAGTGTATTTCGATCCAACAAGTATACAGTGAACATGAGTGCACTTCTTAATCCGAACAAAACTTAGACAAGATATACTTCCATTAACTGTCATTACAGATTACTCGCTGATTACCAATCCGAGCTCTAATCGGCTTATTGGTTGAGGATGGTAGCAGTGGATTCGCATGAACCAGGTTGTTTTTAACTTATGTCAATTGAAGGTTTCCTCCCATCTGTGTTCAGATCCCGCCGTCAAAACTCGAATCTTTGGTTGAGGGATATTACACAGCACATGATAATTAGGGCGTTGGTGATTTATCAACCTTAACTGGTCACATACACTATTCCATGAGTTATGCCCTACCCCAATTGAAATGATTCCAACGTCGATTATTACAACAAAATCATTACTAAAGATCCATAGCTAATCTCAGAAATTCAGTGCACTGGTAAGTAACCCATCAAGTAACGTTCAAACCAAAAGCAAATACTGAACCTCCTAAGAAGGAGATACCGGAGTGGGATGGCGACGAAGAAATTGCCACAGTCGTCGGTGATGAGCTAGTGCTGCTGTCGCTTGGCTTGGAGTAGTCGTAGCTCGTTCGCTGTGGAAGAGAAAGGAAGAAGGGGAGGCAGGACCTGACACGTCGGTCTTGAGCGAGGCGCCAGCGGCTGCCGCTGGTGGCGGCGGGAACCGGAGGGAGGGCGGCACGGTCAAGGGAGCAGCCGAGGCGGGCGGCTCCGGCGGAGGGCGGACGGCGGCGCTTGGGAAGGAGGCGCGGTGGCCGGCGGGCCGAGGAGCGGCCAACCGGAGCCGGGCGCAGAGCAAAAGGGGCGGCGCAGGCGGCATGCACTGGGGGAATCGGTGGGGAGCTGAGGGGAGGACCGGCGGTGCAGAGGAGCTTCCCGGCCGGGGTCTTGGAGCGGCGATGGGGTGGCGCGCCGAGGAGGATGGGGGTACGGCAGAGGGGGATGCTCGGGGGCGGCGCGGCCAGGAGTTGGCCCGCCGGTGGCGGCGCACTAGAGGAGAGGCGGCGGCGGCAGGTGAGGGCTCGAGGGCGGTGCCGAGGCGGCAGATCCGGCGACCGGTGGCGGAGCTCGGTGGAGGGAGGAGCGGCGCACGGGAAGGAGCAAGGGCGCGGCGGCGGGGTGCACTGGAGGAGGAGGGGGAGCGGTACCGGCCGGAGGAGGGAGCTGGCCGAGGGCGGGTGAAGCGGGCAGAGCCCAGGGGAGAGGCGGCGCTACTGGGGAGCGGCGATGGGAGCAAGGAGCGGTTGCTGGCCAAGGGAGAAGAGGGGCGTAGGGGCAGAGGCGAGGCAGAGAAGGCACGGTGCCATGGGGATGAGGCAGCAGGATTTTGGGGGAGAAGAAGGGGAATTAGCCTGCTGCTTGTGACGCGTGGAGAAGAAAAGAGCAACGTGGAAGAAGAGAGCTGCCAGGGGGGGGTCCCACGGTAGGTAAGATAGGTAAGTATTTTTCTTTTCCTTTTATTTTATTCTGTTTTCTGTTTTAGAGCTAAGTTTTAAAATAGAGCTAAATTCAATTATCCATTTGAAGTTTTGCAGAATTGAAGAATGAAAAAATTCATTCGGTTAACTTATTTTACTTTTGCCTCACGGAAGAGCTTCGAACAAATCCTTTAATTGGGTAATCAAATGTGCTCCAGGGATTTAATTCTTTTTGATGTTAGTCCTCTGAAAAATTTGGTGCTAATAAAGAATTGATAAGGTAAAACTTAAATGAAGCTAGGTTTAGATTTTTGTTTAAGATTGCTGCTTGGATCAGGTGTTTAGGTTTTTAATCGGTGTCACATCTAAATGGCGTAAATGCATGCATGTGAAGAGAAGAACTCTAAATTATTCGCAAAAATCTTTACTAGTGTCGTAACTTAGGGATTGGATCATTACACGCAGGGTGGACCAGAATCTCCTGCAATAACTCCCGAGCTGCCTTTCCAAGCTTCACCCCTTTCTCCTCGGGGAGCAAGTGCTCCTCCGTGTCGAAGAATACGCTCTGTCTGCTTGAAGAGAGCGAGGTACTCTCCCTTCATCTCCTCCTAGTCGGGCTTTTTCTATGTCGATCTGGGTGTTGAGCGTGACCTGTAGGGACCTATCTCCACCGAAGTCCGACAAGCCGATTGTCAGGAGGAGGCGCTTACCTGTCTCCAGATTCCTGCCTAGTCGAGTTCCGACTAGCGGGATGGATTTGCTTTCCCCTGATACGCGTCAGCCGACTTCTAGCCAGCAGGGCAGGGAGACTTCGGTCTAGGATGATCCAGTGGCGCTGTTCAAACCGTTGGTGGAGGTAAAAAGCGTCTCCACTTGTCCTCTGCCTTCTCCGTAAAATGTTCTAACCTTGGTGTTCCTCTCAGCTTTCCGATGCTCTTTCCCAAGAGAAGGCAAGAGCTTCCTCTCTCGAGGAGAAACTTGCAATGGTGACAAATCGCCTCGAGTCAATACTTTGAACGGCTGGCGTGTTCCTCCGGGTCACTGAGAGTTTTCTGGATCAGTTGGCGGAGTTGGATCGGGCAGCTCAAGAATTTGCTAGGCGTTCGCTTGCGGCCGAGAAGAGGATCCCGGAGGCGTGAACATCTAGTCGATCTTGTATTTTCTACGTGCCAGACTTTGTTATGGGGATTTTTGAGCGTGTCTATTTTGGGATCTCATGTACTCTTTGACAAGTTTTTAATGTCGATCTGATCACCTTATTCAGCCCCCGACTGTGCACTCGAGGAAAATTCTTGAGTGGACAGTCAAGTAGTCTTACACATAGAACTTCTGGAGCTGGTCGATGTTTCAGGAATTTGCTAGGACTCGGCCATCCTCCATTGCTAGTCGGAACGACCCTGGTCGAGTAACTTCGGCTTCTGTGTAAGGACCTTCCCACTTGGGGAAGAGTTTATTGTTGTTACTCTTGTTCTGAACAAGTCGTAGAACAAGGTCCCCGACCTGGAGGGAGCGTCGCCGGACGTGCCTGTCATAATAACGACGGAGGTCCTGCTGATATCTGGCAGCGCGGAGTAAGGCTTGAGTCCGCTTTTCCACGATGAAATTGAGGTCCTCTCGTCGAGGGGTTTTGTCCTTGTCGGCGTACAGCTCTACCCGTGGTGATTTTAGTGTGATCTCGCAGGGGAGCATGGCCTCTGCTCCATATACCAAGCATAATGGTGTTTTGCCTGTGGCACAACTTGCAGTTGTTTGCAGCGCCCAGAGGACTGAATGCAGTTCTCGTACCCACGCCTTTGCGTGCACGGAGAGTCTGTCGAAGACGCGAGTCTTCATTCCCTGGAGTATAAGCGATGGACGGCATCGAGATCCTTTCTACAAAGGCTCCGGGTGGGCATGGAGATCGGGAGGAAGCTAGGCGGGCAAGACTGTCGGCTCGGCAGTTGTCCTTCCGGGGGATATACCGTACTTCGAGACCGATGAACTTCTTCTCTAGCTTTCTCACCTCCGCTAGATAGGCTGCCATGTTTGGGTCTATTGTCTGATATTCCTTGGACACTTGTCTTGCTACTAACTATGAGTCCCCACTCACGAGGAGGCGACGGATACCAAGTGTGGAAGCGACTCTGAGACCGGCTAGCAGACCCTCATACTCGGTCACGTTATTCATGGTTGGGAAGTCGATCTGTAGTGCATACTGCAGGCATTCTCCGGTTGGGGAAGTTAAAATAATCCCAGTCCCCGCGCCTTCGATGGTCAGGGAACCGTCGAAGTGTAGGGTCCAAATATCTTCTTTCACCGCTGGTGACTCGTCGACGTGGTCAAGTTCGGTCCATTCAGTGACGAAGTCGGCGAGTACTTGAAACTTGATGGCGGTGTGCCGCACGAAGTGGATGTCGAACTCTCCGAGTTTGACAGCCCATTTGGTGATCTGACCAATAGCATCGTGGTTGCGGAGAATGTCTCCCTGAGGGTAGGTGGTTGGGATCTTGATGGTGTGAGCCTCGAAGTAATGTCGAAGTTTACGAGATGTAGTGAGCACTGTGTATAGGAGTTTTTGAACCTAAGGGTAATGCTCCTTAGGTCCGTGTAGGATCTCGCTGATGTTCTAAACTGGCTGCTGAATTTTTCTTGTTGTTCTGAAGTCCCACGTTCCACCGTCAATACTCCGCTGACCGCTGATGGTCTAGCAGTGATGTAGAGAAATAAGTCTTCTTTTGGGTTGGGCGCGACTAGCACAGGGGGTAGTTAAATATTCTTTGAGCTTTTGAAATGCCCTTTCTGATTCCTCTGTCCACTCGAAGCCGTCATGTTGTTGTAGGTGTGTTTGAAGAAAGGAATTCCGTGATCTCCTAGTCGGGATATGAACCGACTCATGGCCGCCATGCAACCTGTGAGTCTTTGGACATCTCGGACTGACTTTGGTGACCTCATTTCTGCAATTGCTCGTATCTTGTCAGGATTTGCTTCTATTCCTTGGTGTGACACTAGGAATTCAAGAAATTTCCCGGCGTTGACTCCGAAGGTACACTTCTCTGGATTCAGCATTATCCTACTTCTTTGAAGGTTGGTGAAGGTTTCTAGCAAGTCTGAGAGCAGATTTTCTTTCTTTTTTGTTTTTATGATGAGATCATAGACGTATGCTTCGACATTTGACTGAGTTGGCTGTGGAGGGCGAGCTGCATTCCGCGTTGATACGTTGCGCCCACATTTTTTAATCTGAAAGTCATTTTTTAGTAGCAGAATACCCCAAATGGAGTTATAAAAGAGGTTTTTTCCTCATCTTCTCGACACATGCTTATCTGGTGATAACCTGAATAGGCATTGAGAAGGCTTAGATAGTCGCATCCAGACGTGGAGTCCACTATCTGATCTATTCTGGGTAATGGGAAGGCGTCCTTAAGGCAGGCCTTGTTGAGGTCTGTGAAGTCGACACACATTCTCCATTTCCCATTGGCTTTTTTCACCATGACAGGGTTGGCGAGCCATTCGGGATGTTTGACTTCCCAGATAAATCCAGCCTTCAAGAGTTTCTCAATTTCCAACTTGATGGCCTCTTTTTGATCTGGAGCAAACCGTCGGAACTTCTGTTTTATAGGAGTGGCATCCTAGCAGATAGCCAGTTTGTGCTCGATCACTTCCCTGGGGATTCTGGGCATATCGGATGGTTGCCACGCAAAAACATCCTAGTTGCTCTGGAGGAAAGTGATGAGCGATGACTCTAGGTCGGGATCAAGGTTTGAACCAATCCGGACTATCTTGGAGGGTTCCGCTGGGTCCAAGGGAATGACTTTCACCTCCCCGTGAGTTTTTACGGTTGTTTTGGCTTTGGAGGGAGCATGCTCTTCATCCCCTTGAAGCGCTCGTATATGGTCGAGGCTACGCTTGTCGCAAAGTAGTGCTTCTTGAGGGGAGCTCTTTATCGTGAGAACGCCCTCTGGGCTAGGCATCTTCATGCACTGATAAGCATAGTGCGTTGCTGCCATGAATTTGGCCAAAGTCGGGCGTCCTAAGAAAGCATTGTATGCCGTCTCAAAATCGACTACGTCGAATAGGATTCTTTCTGTTCGGAAGTTCTCAGGTGTTCCAAAGGTCACTGAGAGTGTGACCTACCCAACCGGCGTGGCCGACGAGCCTGGCACGATGCCATGAAATGCCTGTGTCACCGTCTAGATCGATGACCATGGCACTTGCATTGCGTCGAGGGCTTTGGTGAATAGGATGTTGAGGGAACTCTCTCCATCTATCAGCACCCGAGCCACTCGACAGTTATTGATCGTTGGTTTGACCACGATCGGATATCGTCCTGGTCGACCACAGTTTTCGGGGCAGTCGGTTTGGTCGAACTTGATCTCGACCTCCGACCACTTAACGGCTCGAGGTACCTGCGGTATGCTCACAAGGACTTCTTGGGCGATCGCCTTGTATTGCCTTTTCGATTCATAGGAGGACAAGCCCCTGAATATGTGCTCAATCGCTCTGACATGCCCTGGAAAGGCTCAGGGGAGGAGTCGTCGTCTTTGGGAGTCGTGTCCCTACTATTGTTCATGACCTGCGGGTTCTCCCCGCAGAGCTTCTCTTTCTCATCCTTAAGGTACTTCTTGAAGATGCGACATTGGCGCAGATCATATGAGTTGGTCTGGTGGAAATTGCACTAGAGCTTGGACGGCTTGTCGGAGGAATTCGTTTGCTTGTCCTTGGGGCGTGGTCGCCAGGTACGCTTCTCGGGGAGGTCAGCAAAGACTTCCTCATTTTTATCTCTTTTCTCTCTATTCCCTCCGGATGACTTCTTGTGTTTCGACTTCTTAGAGTCGTCTCTGGTCCGGAGGGGAGAGCTGGTCGACCTGCCCTGCTGCTGTTTGATGTAGCACAAGGTTTCCTCTGCACAAGCAGCTTTTTCGGCTAAGTCCATGAGCTGAGCCATGGTCTTAGGAGGATGCATGGTCAAGTCGTGCGTGCACATCTCGTTTCGGCTGCCCCGAGTAAAGGCGCAGATGACGTCCGAGTTGGTGATCTCAGGTATAGTGTTGCGGATAGCACTAAACCTTTTGGTAAATTCACAGAGCATCTCATCTAACCTCTGGACGACTAGAAACAGGTTGTCCACTCGGCTAGGGCAGGGGTAGGTACCTTGGAAGTTGCTGAGAAGCATGTCACAGAGTTGTCCTCAGGAGTGGATCGTTCCCGGGGGCAGATTCGTCAACCACGTCCTGGCGGCCCCTTTGAGGGCTGTCGGGAGGTAGTTGGCCATTACCTTCTCATTTTCGCCTGCGGCCTCAATAGTCGTAGTGTAGATGGCTAGGAATTCTGAAGGGTTTGTGGAGCCATCGTACGACTCCAAGGCCCCAGGCTTGAACCAAGAGGGCCAGTGCACATGTCGGTGTTCTTGGGATAGCACTTGGCATCCGTGGAAGGTTCTCCGATAAGGCGTGACCTCACCGTTATTCGGGGTTGGAGATCATCTTCGAGTGTTGGTGTGAGGTCGTTGATATCTTCGCGGGGGAGACTGATCTTGCTGGTGCCTCTGGCTCCGGCGTTCGTTGATCTTATCGCGCAGGTCGATGCGTGATCGCCCCTGTTGAGACTGGTTCCGGGGGTGACGTCCTTCCCCGTCTGACTCCTCCTGTGGGCGAGGAATGCTCCTCTCGGTGGAGCTACGTGCCACGGATCGTGCTCGAGAAGATTCGGCTTGAGCTTGGGCCTGCTGTATTTTAGCCCTCAGCTGTTGCAGCCACTGCCGTCCATCCGGCATCGATAGGTCCGCTACCGGTGGTCTCGATAGCAGATTGCACGCCTTGGCGAGTCTTCGAGCGGTTCGAGACAAGTATTCCTTCGTCCCTGGAGGTGTTCTTTCTGCTCCCGTTGGCCTAATCACGTTCCCTTAGGGAGTAGCTATCGGGCTGCGACGTTGAGGACTCCCATCTTGATTTTGTCTCTCGAGCTCTTCATGATCACCTTCGATCACGAGAACTACTCGAGAGTTCGGATTAGATGGGGTTTGGCTCCACTCCATCGCGTCGTCCTCATTGGGTATGATGTGAGCGGGTTCTTGATTGTACGGACAATCAGAAAGTGCAGGCGATAAGCCAGACATTGGGCTGGCCGCTCCTGCCTGGAGATTGTCGGTTGATACCAATCTCCCTTCGAAGGCCCTGGCGCACTTAGTCTGGAAGTGATCTGCATCGCAGTCCGAGTTCTCGTCAGGGGCGTATTCTCCATAATCTACGCGATCCGTTACCAGGTATGGATCCATTGGGCCGAAGTTGTCATAGAAGTCCTGGTTCGGGTACCCGGTACGGTGCGTGACGGCGATCGTATTTCCTGCCGAACTTGCTTCTTCCTCCTTGGGTTGCGCCGGGGAGGGGTGTGCAATCAGGGTTGCGGACTAATCGCGAGAAGTTGCACGTCTTGCCAACGTTGATTCTTCCTAGATGGCTTGAGCCGAAGAGGTCCCCACGGTCAGCACCATCTGTCGGTGATCGGTAAACCACCAATCTTATGGTATTCGTGGAATGTGTATGCATGAGGGGTAGGGACCGCTAGGGCACAAGGCCAGAGGTATAATGGTAAGGAAAACACCCTTTTTATACAGGTTCGGGCCTCCCTCAAGATAACAACCCTACGTCCTGTTCGTATATATTCAATGGAGAAACGTCTTACAAGGGAATCTGGAGGTTAGTGGCTATCCTAGGCCTAATCATAGACTAATCCGGCTAGTTCCGCTACTCTCGACTCCTTCGAGGTGATGGGGCTTCAGGATCTGGATTGGCCTTCTGGATCTAACCTCCCTGGTCGATCTAACTTGACTTGTCCTCCCCTATGGGATTGCTGACCCTTTTATCGGGGGTTCATCTAGTCGTACCGTACATGGACTTACGTCCGCGTAGGACTCTAGCTTCCTCAAACATCGAGATGAACTTCCTAGTTTAAGGGATATCTTTCCTCCTTAGAGGTTACCTTATCATCCTGGGATCCTTACCGGATACGGAGTATACTTGGGTAATCCAGGGAATCGTATATCAGATACTTCCTAATATACGGAGTATACTGTACTATTCATCGTCACATATTATGAAGCGCAAATGTGTGGAATTGGATACATACTGGAAAGTCAAAGAAGTGTTGTAGCTTATTAGGGCCTCCCACCTTGGCTTTTTTCCTCCGCGCGTAAGGAAAATTTGGTAGGCTCTAAATGATGGTAGAAAAGTTTTAGTGAGACTAGGGACCTAATAGAATAGAGTTAGATGAGGTAATTTGACCAATCGATCATCCTGCCTGCCCTTTTGAAATTGGTCTTCTTATTCAGGTAAGAGTCCAAGTAATAGACTTTGGACTCATCAAGTATAATAACAATAAGAATCCACTGGAAACTACATGATCCTTAATCCAAAGTAAGTTTTATTGCAGCCGAAGGTAAACAATTGAACAAGTATCACAAACGAAAAATTGTATAGCACTTAATTTTTATTGCAAGGATAAAGGATGAATTTCTTATCTTGGGAGGCCTCCATAACTTGGAAGACAAAATCCTCAAAAAATCTTTCACATTCATCCATGGATTGCTCAGAGCCAAGGTGTGGGTCAAGGACTCATATCTGTTCTTTTGCTTCTCTCGCTTTGACAAGAGCGTACTTATATATACATGACAAAAGAGTTCTATATTAGCGACATGTATAGGTTTGTACTAATATACATGGAATGCAAATGTAGACACTAACAGTATGAAGCATCTAATGAGGCTCGTGTCCAAGGTGTCTAGATTGTACATGAGGTACAAGTCCTCCCAAGTCATTGGGAACTCTCACCCCTATTCATGGAGGAATTGCTCATATTTGAACTTGACTATGATACTTTCCCTCCACTCCTTATTCTGTTTCTTAAAGTTTTCCATGTAATACTTGTGCAACGTTGAGCAAACCTACCCAAGCTCGGAGGCAATATTCTTTGGATTCATGACCAGTGGTTTCCCGGGATTGTATGTACATTGAATCAGAGCGGCTGGGAGACTCCCTCCAGTGTCATATATCGCTTGAATTTGTTCGATGGACATCTCTTTGCAAGGAGCCAAGCACATCAACTTCTTTCCCACGCCATGCTACGGTTGTTCTACATTGGGCTCCAGTGGTGCCACATTAGGCTCCGGCGCACTACTCTTTGGCAATTCTTGCTTCGATGGTTCTAACACTTGTGGTGATAAGGCCGGCATTAGAATAGGGGAGTACACAGAAGGTACTGCCAAAACCTTGCTAGTCGACCGTGACTGGTCGAGGAAGATGTCCCTCTTGGGCCACTGGATAAATGTGCCCTTGGCATTCTCTAAAGTTAAGATCTCATCGTTTGGGGAATCGGGAGCTTGAGTTGTTTGAAAGTGTTGTTGACACCGTCGACGTTCACCTTTGTGTATGAAGGGGCTAGGGGAACATGTGTCCCCTCTGCTCTCCTGATGTTGGATACAGTAGCCCCCAAGCTACATCGACTGGTTCATCCAAGTCCTGAATTCTCACTTTAATAGTGCATTTCATCGCAACCTACATAATGATGCACACTATTAGCCAAGGGGTCTAAAACAATCTTGTGTGGCACATTGCAAAGATATATCGCTTTTACGTCAATCTCATGGTACGGGAATGTGCCTTCCAAATCTTTGCCACGAGTAGGGATGTCGATCGACATGTAGCTACTCCCACGGGCACTGGGCTGCATGCAATGGTTGGTTCACTTCTCCCAGCTTGAAACTCCATTCTTAGGTCATTTAGCTCTTCTTTAAGCTCTTTTGCATTGGCACTTCACCTCCAATTCTTGGTTGAGCCCATATTTCGATGGACAGAGGGACCATACACCCGACATGTGACCAGGGTGCTCCAGTACATCGTCCCAGAAGGCTCCGGCTTGAGATGACACATCGAGTTTGAGCTGCAAAAGCAAGAATTGATATTTTAATTTATACAGGGTTAATCATAAGCTGTAATACTACTTAAGCTCTTAGATATCTCACCAAGCATCGATACGCTACCTCATTAGCTGGGTTGTTAAAGTTGGGCTGAGCTGAAGTCGATGTGGTATCAGATATTGCCCTTGTTCTAGCCTAAGCACTCATCCTCACACCATGGATGTTCACAAATTGAGTTGGGGCATTAGACTGGGATGCCTGTTGATCCTCCCTTTCCCACTTCTTTGACATGCCCGTGTAGCCGACTGTGCCCAAACGGTTGGGGTGCTTGTTTCTCTTCGAGAGGGCCATGTTCTGTTCACTCCTTTGCTGGAATTCATCCGACGTCTTCATCTTCACAAATTCAGTCCAACTTTTGGGACTAATCATGGATAACTTCTAAAAGGGTTCCTCATCAGCATCCACATATTCTGTCACCAGTGTGGTGTTCCAATTCTTCCACACCTTGCACGTTGTCATCTTGGTAGCTCATTTCATGTGCGCCTTTCATTCATCTCTTACGAAGTTCATGAATTCAATCATTATCGATCTGAGCTGCATTTCACTAACCTTTTTCCAGCTTTCAAGGGTGATGGGCACCCGATATCTTGCTAAGATCCCGCACAGGGTTGAAAACTTCTTCCATGCATCATTGGGGCGGCCAGTGGTGGGGCTGGTAGGGGGTGGCGCTGATGACCTCTAGGAGACCTGTCGTGCTGACCCTAGCTCGACCATGGCTGCTGCAGGTCATCCTGGCCAATAGGGATGGTGGCGGGTGCAACTGCAGAGCGGGCATCGGCAGGCGGAGGGGACGGCGACGGGCGCGATGACAAATAGCGGCGTGGGAGTGGGCAACTTGGCTGCTGGTGTGCCCTCGAATACTTATACAGACAAGCTATCTCAGCCGGTTACGAGCCCAATACTTGACTAAGATAACTCATTATCTCAGTCAGTTCGCTCTGAAGAACCAGCGAACCGACTAGGATAATCGCAACAGCCAAGTTTCCAACTTCCACACGCGGTTGTTTGCATTAGGGTTTTGCATTTTGGATACGGTTTGAATAGGGCTTTAATTCTTTATTCACACAATTCATAGAGAATACACCATATTAGGGAATATATATATATATTACAATAAACACTTTGTTCAACTCCGACAATACGCAAAATATATTATGTCATTTGGTTACAAAATTATTCCTTCTTGATGATCGTATCATAGAGTACATATGGAGCTGACGCAGGTGTAACTTCTTCATCGCCACTAATTTATCATTGGGAGGAGGAAACTCGTCAATTTTATTGTAACTATATTTTCCACTCCGAGAATACTCCTTTTAGATTTCATAACTACATGCCGCTTCTTGTTCGACGGATCAATGATGTAGAAGACTTGGTGAGCTTGTTGAGCAAGGACGAATGGTTCATTTTTGTACGCAACACGTTCCAGGTTCACAGTAGTATGTCCCTTGTCATCGGGCATCACCTATTTCTTATTTACCCAACGGCACCAAAATAAGGGGATTCTAAAATTATCCCCGTAGTCCAGCTCCCAAATGTCTTCTATGTATCCATAGTACAGGTTTTTCATATCATCTATTTTGAGAGAATCTAGGCAAACACCGTTGTTCTGCACCATGCTTTTCATATCTTGATCTTTGGTATAAATAGTGTACCCATTGATTAGGTGCCCCTTTCCATACAACTACTGACCATGTTGGTTCTCTTGATAAACATGTCAATATATCACTTGAAGGGATGTCACGTAGTTGCTCTTTGAACCATTGGTTGAATCCACAATTATGATGTTTCATGATCAAATCATCTGACCGTGTCATATCCTTGTGTCATACAATGTCTATGTGTTCTTGCATAGATGGAGACACTACTGCCATGTGCTGCAAAACCGTGGAATAGGCTTGAGCGTACTCAATCTGAACTAGAGTGATTACTTTCCTGCCAATTGTCCCAGCACCGCACAACCTACACTCATGTTGAGATCGAGGCACGCCTATGGGTTGAAGATGCGCCATGTAATTAACACAGAACTCAATGACCACTTCTATTGCATAGCCTTCGACAATGCTGCCCTCTGGGCAAGATCGATTTTGAATGTAGTGCTTCAGAATTCCCATGTATCGCTCAAATGGGTACATGTTGCGTTGGAATAGAGGGCCGCACATCCTTGTCTCGTGCATGAGGTGAGTAATGAGATGGATCATGATATCAAAGAACGACGGAGGGAGATAATCTCTAATTCGCATAGAGCCTTCACCACCCCCTCTTACCGAGCATCTAGTTCATCTGGACTCATGGCCTTCTTAGACAATGTGTTAAAGAAACCACATAGCTGCATAAGGTCCATCGAACATTCAGTGGAAGAATATTTCTAATTGCCATTGGGAGCATCTGTGTAATGAGCACATGGAAATCATGAGATTTCATGCCAATTAGTTTCAAATATTCCATTGAAACAAGTCTCTTGATGTTCTAAATGGTACTCTGATACCATGCAAGCACTCAAATAATTTTTTTCTCTGGTTTGGAGAGGGTGTAACAAGCAGGAGGAAGAAACGTGTTTTCGTTCATGGTTTTCTGCGATGCTAACTCCGGTCTGATTTTCGTATTTGCCATATCAAGCCGTGCGTTGAGACCATCTTTGGTTTTGTCAGGCATCTTCAGTAAGAGACCTATTATGCTGCCGCACACATTCTTCTCTACGCGCATCACGTTGATGCAGTGACACACCTCTAAGTGCTTCCAATAAGGTAAGTTTTAGAATATTGATCTCTTCTTCTAAATGTTCTTCTCAACTGACCTTTTCTTCACTCTGCCTCGATGTTTGAACTTTTCCTTTCCAAACACAACTTTTAGACTCTTAACTTAATCATGGATCTCTACACCGCTCATAATTTTTGGAGTAGAGCCTTTCTCGATAGTTCCATTGAATTCATCAATCATTCGGCGGTACTTGTGATCCCTCTGGAGGTACCGACAATGACGCATGTACACAATTTTTTTTAGAATATTTTAACCACCTGCTTGTTGTTTCAATTAGGCATTGAACACACGCATTGGGCCCTTTAATAGTCTACCCCAAAAAATTTCCGTAAGTAGGATAATCATTGATGGTTAGGAATAACATGTAGCATAACATTAATTTTTCCTTTAGGTGCGCATCCCACTCCTGTACCCCTTCAATCCAAAGAAGCCTCAAATCTTCCACCAATGGTGCAAAGTATACATTTGATGTTGTTATCAGGTTGTTTCAGACCTTGGATAAGTATTGCCATCATGATCTACTTCCGCTTTATACACAACCAAGTAGGAAGTTTATACATGTAGAGATTTACAAGCCAAGTGTTGTGGCGGCTGCTCATGTTGCCGAATGGGTTCATTCCATCAGTGCTCAGTGCTAACCTTACATTCCTCACCTTTTCACCAAACGTAGGATACCTTCTATCAATATTTCTCCACTGTAAAGAATCCGCGGGGTGTCCCAGCATTCCATCATCTGTACACTCCTCTGCGTGCCACTGTATCATTTTAGCCTCATTAGGATTCGCATGTAAGCCCTTCAATCGGGGAATTATAGGGAAGTACCACGCAACCTTAACTGGTGTCTCCTTTCTCTCACCCACGCCATCCTCGCCACCATCACGATCATTCTTACGCTTGTATCGAGAAGCTTTGCACACCAGACATGCTCTTTATGGTATAGGATAGTCATTCAAACATTCATGTCTTTTCTCTACATGCATTCCCAAGGGGCAAAGAACCTTCTTGGTTCTGTACGTACTTTTCAGCATATGGTCTCTCTTTGGAAGCATATCCTCTAGAAAAGTTAGAGCAATGAGTAGCTCTTATCGGTCCAACCACTACTTGCCTTCAATTTCAACAGTTCTAGCACACTGGACAACTTTGCATACTTGTAGTCTGGGTACATAGGTTTCTCCTCCTCTTCTAGCAACCCAAAAAATTTATTGTACTTTCAATTATTCTCACAGTTTTCTTCAACATTACGCATCATCTGACCTAGGTCGTTCTCTTGATGCCTCGACATGTCATCTTGCGACATGTCCTCTTCTGACACACGGACATCATCAAGCGTCCATTCGAAACAAGGGCTATTGACATGATCAAGATTGTCGTTGCCTTCGTCCACGTTTGCGGGACCTTCCTCTATGATCTGGTCTTCACCGTGATTGCTCCAACATGTGTACCCTTTCATGAATCCCCTCATGATCAAATGCGTTTGGATCTACATAGGGTTTGTGAAGCTGTTAAGATTTTCGCAACCAGAGCATGGACAACAGATCCACCTGTCCCCTCTATTTAGACTATCTTATTCTATTGCTTCGAAGAATGTCGAGACACCATGGACATAATCTTTGCATGCACGGTTCTCGACGTACGTCCACCGTCGATCCATCTACAAAGTGCACATATATTTAACATTAATTCAAAGTTTTTAATCAATATGGTATAAAAATAATAACAACATTATATGCATATCTCATTGTTAAACAGTTATACCTTACAATTCCATAAAGTGAATGTTTTGAAAATGAAATGACCTAAAATTTGGCAATTACACAACATGTGTATGGAGAGAATGTGCTTGCTGCTCAGGTTGGACAACATTTATGGATCTGGAATATTATCTCAGTCAAGTTTTCTAAGCCGATTGAGGAAAGTTTTCAGCTAGACCCCTTGCTACTTAATTTGGGTAGCATTTATGGATTTGGAATATTATCTTAGTCGGTTTCTTAAGAAAACCAACTGAGGAAATATTTTTATAGTCAGTTTATTACAAGAACTGGCTGAGGTGTCTGTCTAGAATCAGAATTTGAACCGACCAAGATATTTCACAGTCAGTTCAGATGGGGGAACTGACTGAGATAATATCTTTAGTATGTTTTCATGCTAAAACGACAGAGTGAAAAACTGTCGTTTCGTCTTCAAACGTCGATTCGTGCACTCAATTTATCTGTTCCTTGTTGCTCCATCTTCTACTGTTTCATCTTTTGTGGTGCAATATATCTGCCTCTCCATTCCTTCCGCCTGTCCTCCGCTAGATGCTCTTTTCTGTTCTGCCATGGAATCTTCGCTATCACCACCGTCGCCGGCCGTCGTTTCTCCCTGCACGGGTCCTCCATCGCCAATCAGTTAGCAATCCAACTACCCGTCCGAGGAGGACTTATCGAAGATGGTAGTCTCCTCCGATGAAGAGACCGAACGCTCCACCCACGAGACAGTGGTGACCTCTGATGACTTGTGGATGGACGACATCGACGGTGGTCCGCTGCCGCCCGGCTCAGAGGAAAAGACCAATGAGGAGGAGGACGATGACGACGGCAATCTAAAGAGGAGGAGGAGGACGACGGTGGTCCGAAGGAGGAGGAGCAAGAGAACACCGTCGCCGCCGTCGATGACTTTGACAGAGGTGTCGATGACACCTCAGAGGAGGAGGATGAGGAGGACGACATTGCTGACTCCAATGATTCCCACAACTCTGACGGAGGCAACAAAAACGGTGAGGAGACTTCCACATCACGATTCGGCTGTTACGGTGTCGAAGGCCCGCCGAGGAGGAGGCGTAGGCTAATTTAGATAAATTAGTGTTAAATTACATGTTTAATTACTACTACGTAACGCTTAATCTGAAAATAGTAATTCGGATTTGTTAAGCCATATTTTGCAATCCAAAAATAGTAATTTAGATTAATTAAAAACTACAGTTGCATTATGTTCTGCGTATTGTCCAAAATTTTGTAAAGCTTTTACTGTCGGTTTAGCACAAAAACTGACCGAGTCACGTTTTAAACCGGTTCAAAACACAAAACTGACTATAATAGTATGTATATTCCAATCGGTTGTGTACAATGAACTGGCTATAGTATTTATATACTCCGTTCACTCCGTAAATTGATTGAGATGATATATTATCTCAGTCGGTTAATGTTTTATAGTCTTTTGTCTCAGCTAAACCGGTTAAGGAAGATGTTCTTCCTGTTGGTTTTTCGTTAAAGCCTAGGATGTGGGTCCAAAAATCCCATTATAGTAGTAGTGCTCATTTCTGGGCATCAAATACGTCTTCCTAGTGGGTCCATAGTTTTATGAGATTGTCCATCAATGGCTCCAGGAAAATATCTATATCGTTCTCAGGTTGCTTGAGTTCTTGCACAACTATCGCCATTATAATTTACTTCCGTTTCATGCACAACTAAGGAGGAAGGTTACAAATATCGAGAATCACCGGCCAAGTGCTATGATGGTTGATCATGTTTTTGAACAGATTCACTACTACAAATAAGATCATCCCTGATCTGTCAACACTGACGGGTAGATTCCCACCCATCAGATGATCTACACACCTCTGACGGGTGGCTAGTCCCATCAGTTTTGAGATCACCATGGGCTCAAGTTTGTGTCCCATATGAGACCTCTGATGGGCACCCTAATGACCCGCCAGTGGTAATTTCATCATGCAGACCAAGATTGTGTCGCAAGATGATACCACTGACAATCATCAAAATGTTTATCATAGACGGTTCAGTTTCTTACCCGTTAGTGGTGTGTATTCACATGGATGACAATTAAACTTCTGCTCAAGTTAATAATGTATCAAACAACGTTTGACCCGACAGTGATGGTCATGAGACAGGTCGCGCGCGAATGCAGCAAACTTCACCTTCAAATTGCAAAATTTGTTCATTACAGCAAAACCCCCCATTACATTTCATTACAGCTTAATCCTAGCTACCTACATGATCCTATGCCTCCTCCCTGGCGAGCCTTCGGCATCATAAATGTCGGATTGAGCTGTGGAACCGTCACCAGAGTCAACGCCGTTGAAGTCGTTGTCGTCGTCCTCTTCCTCCTCATCTTCCTCATCCTCCTTGTCATTGTCAGAGTCGAACCATGCCGAGTTCTCGTCGCTGGAGTAGTCGGCTGATCACCTCCTCGTTGTTGGAGTCATCGGCACCGATCACCTACTCCTCCACTTCCTCCTCTTCCTCTTCCTCGTCCTCCTCTTGCTCGTCGTCTTCCTCCTCCTCTTCCTCCTTGTCCTCCACCTCGTCCTCTTCCTCCTCCTCTTCATCTCTTGAGTCGGGCGATGGCAGAGAGCCGTCGACATCAATCCAGTCATCGGAGGAGAATGCCACCATCTCATTGGAGAAGTCAGTCAGCCCATGGGAGGAGACCTCCATCTTTGGTTCGTTGTCATTCGAGGAATAGTTGGACGGCTGGGAACTAGGTGGAGTCCATGGCGGCGGCAGCACGAGAGGAACAATGAAGAGAAATGGGGTTTTAAGTAGCTGGGGAGCGTAAGAAGACTATGCGGTTTTAATATAGCGCGTGAAGACGAAGCAACACATCGCGCAAAATAGAGCAACCATTTGAAGATGAAGGGATGGGTCACCACTAACAGGTGTGTTTATTACCCATTAGTGGTTGATGTGACTAGTCACCGGTGACGGGTGAGGTTAGTACCCGTCAGTGGTTGATGTGACTAGTCACCACTGACAGGTGTGTTCATTACCTGTGACTGACAGTTTAGATGAAATGCTCTGATCGATCACATCTGACAGGATGCCAGACACCTGTTAGTGGTATTCATCTAGACCACTTGAATGCTTACCCATCAGTGTTATTCATCTACAGTATAAAAGCCTATAGTATAAAAGCTGCCTTCTCTTCCCATCAGTTGTATTCATCTACAGTATAAATGCTACTGAGAGGGGCGATTTGGGGGCAATTTGGTGAGGGGGGGTTGGATTTGAAAGGGTCTTTTTTGGATCTTTGAGTTGGAGGATAATCAAACGTTTGTAGTGCTATCCCTATGCTTGTATTTGTTTGGATCTTGATAATTAGTGCCCTCACGTTCGTTAGTTGTAGAGAGAGGAAGGGAGGATTAATTGTAGAGAGAGGAAGTAAGGGAGGTATTAATTGTAGGTCTACTTGATTTGGAGGGGATCGAAATAAGGTAACTAGTTTGTGCTGGTTAATATGTACATGATAGCTAGCTAGCTATTGGTAACTAATTAATTATGTGCTCCCATTTTAATTATTAGCGTATGATCGATGGATGGAAGTTGGATGTACAGGGATCATGCCACCCGAAGTTTCGTTTATGCTTTGAATAGGTTTCTTCGAGTCAGCCAAGAGGATATGGTGACCAAGAGAAAATGCAAGATGTATTGTCCATGTCATATATGCAAGAACGTGCAGATGTTGCCGACGACAAGGGAATTGCAATTACACTTGCTGACAAAGGGTTTCATGGATGATTATGCATGTTGGACATATCATGGTGAAGAGGTAGAAGTGGCTATTGGTGAAGGGGTGGAAGTCGTTGAGGACAGACATGTAGTAGTATAAAAAGAAGCCAAATCTGAATCATCGGATGAGGACATGGCTGACCACATGGGAGATTTGGATGAAATGTTGCATGACATGGAAGACACAGCGAACCCTGATGATGAAAGAGAGTTCAATAAGTTTGTAGGATTCTTGGAAGACTTGGAAGTACCCTTGTTTGCTGAATGCAAATTGAAGAACATGCGGTTGTCCATGTCGCTAGAATTTCTAAATCTCAAGGCAACCTACAACTGGGCTAACACAGGCTTCGCAAAGTTGTTGGTGCTCTTATCTGACATTCTTCCGGAGGGGAATTGTTGCCTACAAGCACTTACAAGACCAAGAAGGTTATTTTCCCTCTTGGATTGGACATACAAAAATTTCATGCATGTCCGAACAATTGCATTATATACCGCAAAGAGTATGCAAATTTGCACAGATGCCCGGTGTGCAAGACATCCCGGTAAAAGTAGGCTACATATCAAGACGATTATGACAAGGATGAGGACAAAGTGAAGGGGCCTCCTACAAAGGTGTGCTAGTATCTTCCAGTCATTCCCTGTTTGAAGCGCTTATTTGCTAACAAGATGGTGGCAAAGCTGATCCATTGGCACTCAGGAAGATGGAATGATGAGACACCCTACCGATGCATGCCAATGGAGGACCGTTGATAGGGAACTTCCTGATTTTGGTGAGGAGGCGAGGAACATAAGGTTTGGTATGAGTATGGACGAAATCAATCCATTCTGTAACATGAGTAGTAAACACAGCACATGGTTGTGCATGAAGCGGAAGCATATACACCTCTCTATGCTCATTCAAGGGCCTAAGCAACCTAATGATAGTGATGTGTACATACAACTAATGAAGGAAGGGTTAGAGACACTTTGGCACGAAGGGGCGGAGGTTTGGGACACTGACAAAGAAGAGAACTTTCAGCTACGTGCATTGTTGTTCACAACTATCAATGATTATCCTGCGTATGGAAACTCACGTAGCTAGACTGTCTAAGGACATGAAGCATGTGTCACTTGCCAAGAAGAAACAGTGAGTCAGTTCTTAAAGAACTCAAAAAAATGCATGGACATGGGTCACCAAAGGTGGCTGGCTAAGAATGATCCATGGAGGCAGTGCAAGGAACAATTCAACGGAGAAGTTGAGAATCATGTTCGACTGGCGGGAAAGACTGGGGAACAAATCTATGAGATTGTCAAAGATATCGATATTGTGCCTGGAAAGACAAAAAACTAAGACCGGACAACTGGAAAAGGAAATTGGTATTTTGGTACTTGCCTTACTAGATAGTTCTACATACCTGTCACAACATAGGTTTCATGCACGTCAACAAAAATATTTGTGACAGTTTGATTGGTCTCTTGCTCAATATTGTAGACAAGACAAAGGATGGTGTGAAGGCACGGCTTGACATGCAAGACATGGGTATCAGACCAGAGTGTGGTGAGAAAAGACAAAGACTAAAGACAAAGAAGGGTGATGTGAAAGTCAAAACACACCTCCCCCCACTTGCTACACTCTGAGCAAAGCTAAGAAGTAGAAATTTTGCGAGTGTCTTTATGGGGTGAAAGTTCCATCCAGTTACTCAGCAAACATAAAGAAACTTGTTTCCATTAAAGACTTGAAATTAATTGGTATGAAGTCCCATGACTGTCATGTGATGATGACATAGATACTACCTGTTGCAATAAGAATCTCATGGAGCCAGGTGTCCGTGAGACAGTCACAAACCTATGTAGCTTATTCAACATGATCTCACATAAGTCAATCCACCTGCAGCGCCTAACGAGACATAAGTTCGAGATCATCGCGACAATATGCCAATTGGAGATGTACTTTCCTCGAACATTTTTCGATATCGTGGGACACCTCATGATCCATATTGTTACAGAGATATAGGAGCTAGGTCCCATGTTCCTACATAGTATGTACCCATTCAAGAGGTACATGGGGATTCTAAAGTGCTATGTTCGTAACAGATATTGGCCGGAAGGGAGCATCATCCAAGGGTATGCTACAGAACAGGTCATCGTGTTTTGCATGGATTACGGGTTGAACACCAACCTATAGTTGTGCCTCGTTCTCAGCACTCGGGTAGGCTTTTTGATGTCAGGACACTCAGAAGGAAAGATTACCGGCCTACTGATCGGACTGACTTCAATAGAGCCCAATTCACGGTCTTGAAACACATGTCCATGGTTGGCCCTTATATCAAAATGCACCTGAAATTTTTATCTCAACAGAATCTGGAACAGAGGCCATTTTGGATCATGAGAACACACAACAGCCAGTTCAGCCAATGGTTGAAGGCTCACATGTATGGGAAAACCCCAAAAACAGAAGAAGAAAGTGTCGTCAAATTGTTGTCAAGAGAACTTGTGACCAACATTGTTACATGGCAAGGGTACGAGATCAACAGATACACATTCTATATGGTGACTCAAGACCGAAAAAGCACGTACTAGAACTTTGGGGTAACTTTGGAAGCTAAAAGTAGCCGCGGTGGACCTAAGTGCAGGTACTACAGCGTGATCAAAGAGATTGGGAACTTGACTATTGTACCACGAAGATCCCCAACGTTTCGTTGCCGTTGGGTGCATCTCAAAGATGTGTGTGCTGAAGATCACAACTTCACAATGGTAAATCTACAGAGTGTCGAGTCTAAAGAAGAGCCATTCATCTTAGCTAAATAAGTTGCCCAAGTCTTCTACATACCCGACCAATCAAATAAGAAGCGCCACATTGTGAGGAAAGGAAAAAGGAGTATTGTGGAGTCGACGATGTAGTGGATGAAGATGAGTATGACCAATTTAACGATCCAGAAATTGATGATGAAGACGAAAAAAATAAAAACAAAGGACCAATTGATAATGATACGCGTCCCTATGTACATAAAGCTCATAACAAAGGATTGACATTTGAAGGGAAAAAGCTAGTCAACGATGATGATGACGATGACAATGATGTCAAAACATAGTTGTAATTTCTTAAATATTGCAATTTATTGGATAATCTGATGAATTAATTGTTGTAGTGTACTTTAAACTTTGAAATCTACAATTTGTACAATATAACATGTGAAATTGCTCTGGAAAACTGAATATAGACACTAAACTGTAGTTCTGAAAAATCTAATGTGGACACTAAACTGCAGTTCTGAAACTAAAAATGGACACTGAAGTTCAGTTCCGAAAACATCAGCACTGATGGGCAAGGATGAATGAACCATCAGTGCAAAGTGACCATTGACGGGCGAACAATAGTCACCGTCAGTGGTGAGTTTTTGCACTGATGGTTGTCCTATTCTGCCCATCAGTGCTAACTTTTCCTATATATTCACGCATAGGAATTGTAACTTTTCGTGCCACACGTCGAAAATCCAAAGTAGACCTTCTTTAGCACCGCAGTGCCTCCTCTCCAGAAGGGCTATCGCTGCCATCTCTGCTAGATCTCCTGCAACGCCACGATGGAAGACAATGCCCATGGTGCCACCCCAAGCTTCGGCTCCACAATGCAATCGCCCCAACCTCCGATGGTGCAGCCCCAAGCTCCGGGCCCCCAAGCTCTGACAGTTCCACCCCAAGCTCCGACAGTGCCGCCCCAAGATCCGACGACGCCACCCCAATGTCCACCTGTATTCATGCCCTCCACCCTCCTCTGAAAGGACCGAAGGTGCCAACTAGAGGGGGGTGAATAGGAGGCTAACAAAAATTACTTCTTTTAACTTGATTGAACAGGTTAGGCCTTAAACAGGAACCAGGGTTAGCTAGCTGTGTGACAGGTGAGTGACACAGGCAACAGATGATGTGTAAATTAGCATGCAGCTGTCACACAGGTGCCTAACACAGGTGTTCTAAGGACTTAGTAAATGATGAGCAATCAATGTGCCTGTGTAACAGGTAACTGACTCAGGTGTGAGATAAGATATATATAGCAACTGAGACTAATGAAACACAGGTATAAAGGAGATCTATAACAGATGAACAGAATAAGTCTAAGATCTCACAAGCAAGCAAGCAACAGGAAGTTAAAGGCAATTAAGGAAAATACTCAAGGAGACAGAGTGTTTTTCACCGAAGTTCCCAGCTCTTCACAGAGTGGTACATCTCCATTGGAGAGGCTACTCCGAAGAGATCGCCAGCACCAAATCGTGCTTGTTCTCCGAGTACCTGACGCTCAGGCCTCTTCCTTTGCTTGAGGAAGTCCTTTTTGCTTGCAGCAGGTAGACTTCAATTCACCTTCACAAACGTTTGGTTCAGCCCACACAAGCTTGGGTGATACCAGCGACTCCTACGCCCGTCTAGGAGTAGACACTCCAAGAGTAATAGATTCAGCAGCAACAACTCTTGGAGGAACCAATGCTCTTTGCTCAAGAACTCTAACTCTCCCGAACTGACACTTAGGAAACTTTGGCTTTTGTTCGGTGGGAAGAGGCTTTGCAACGGTTGAATATGATTCACTGGATTGGCAAAGGTTGATGTCGAAGACCTCCCCTGGTCCCTTATATATAGGGTTCACAGGAACTTGACCGTTACACTGTTGCCACGTAGGATTAAGTGGATCACCGGTGTCAGCCACCGGTGACACAGCCAATCACTCCGCCCAACTGTAACCGGCTCAAGCAGACCGATACTTGTGTCACCGGGGGCACACACAGGTAAACCCTAAACTGACATAGCAGCACTACTCAGCCTGGTCTTGGCACATGACATGCCCTCAGCGCACAACACTCTCTAAAACCTAATAAGGAGAGAACCTCCGACAGCCCTCCGACACAGCAGACAAGCCATCGCAGCGCAGGTGCCTTAGCGTTTACAAGCTCTCCCCTGGTACAGAGATGTACCTGAGTCATAGAGCGCTAGACCACCGGTGACACAGCTGTGTCACACCGGTGACTCTAACCCCTAGGGTTTTCTACTGCTAGCACTGCAGAGTGCAAACACAAAACCAGTTTCACACTTGTGCAAAACTGTTGACACAGGGCCACTAACCTCAAAGCATTAGTGCCACTGTCCAACATCCTGAGCATTGAGCAATTAGAACCTCCGCAGATCATCACTGCATCATCCCTCTTGATAGTACGGGTTTTTCCTATGGACTCAAAGAAACTAGCAAATCTAGGCTTTACCTGCCCACCAACTGTAGTCACGGACGCATCAAGCCACCATCACCTTGCTTGCAACTCCTTGCACAGCACCGGCTTCTTCATAGCTGTGGCACAGCTGCCTAGCACAGCCATTCCTTAGTCCTGAAAACCACCCTTATACCTTTTTGGTGGTCATCCTTTCCCTGATGACCCTTCTTCCTAGAACCTACTAACCTGCCTACACTCAATGTAAACGTTAGATTCCAGTTTGAGTTGCCATTAACCATCAAAACCAACTTGGGGCCTAGATGCTCTTTCAATCTCCCCCTTTTTGGTGGTTAGTGGCAACCCATTCAACAAACTCGCATAACGATTTGAATAGAAGATACATGTGCAGGTTGATCAGAATGTACTCCCCCTGAAGCTATGCACAACAGATATTTGCTTTAAAATTATTAATGCACAGATTATGATTTTGGATATGGGCAGTATTTTTCTTACAACTTACACTTTTATGAGTTTGGAGAATTGAATAGATTATAAAGCATGATTGAACTGAACTGATATATGTTGCTTCTAATGTGGTTGTAATGACCAGAGTATATGAATATGAGTCAAAGCATGCGAGAATATTAGAGTATAGATTCACAATGGTCATATGCATCAGAGCATAAATAGCATAGATTCATAATGGATATGTGTGTCAGAGCATACATCACTGGTCATGTGTATAAGAGTGCCAATAGGCATGTGTATCAGAGCATGAACCAGTAGACATATGTATCAGAGCATAATTTTTAACATGATTATATGAATCAGAGCATAAGCAGATACAAAGCTTCATACAAGAAGATATATGCATCAGAGCAAGAAAATTTTAGCATAAACTACTTTTATCAGAGCATTACTGAAATATTACTGCATCAGAGCAAAATAGAAGACTTAGTAGTAACTTGCTAAATCAGAACAAAAAGAATTACTGTAGTTTTAAGTTAATTATAATCAAGACAGAAGAATCAGAAATACAAGTCTTGATTACACCAGAAAATATAATTTTCTCTCCCGCTGTATCCAAAATACTCTCCCCCTATTTCTATAATCTCTCCCCCTTACACATCTCTCCCCTTTGACACTAAAACACCAGAAAGGGTTGAGGAGAAGAAACATTCAGAGCTTGGTCTTCAACAGCTGGAGAACTTCTGATAGCTGAGCCTGCATCAGATCAACTTTGGAGTGCAGACTATTGACTTCTGTTTGAAGCTGAAGGTTCTCTCGGTGCAGAGCTGCAAACTGAGTTGGCATCACTTTGTTCTGATAGGCTCTGGCTGCTGCTTGAGACATAAGAGAGGAGGACAGTGCCATCTTCAGCCACCTGTGTCATAGATACTAACTCAGCTGGGTCAGTTGCGGGAGTATCAGCAGTGACACCGGTAGGCACTCGGATCTGAGGCACATGCACTTGGGGAGCAGGCGCTTGAGAAGCTGTTGGAACAGCGGTGTCACCAGGGGCTGACACAGCTGGTCCTGGAGAATCTCCAAACAGAGCTTGAATAGCAACCTCATCAGAATGGTCATCAGCCTGAGGCCTGAGCTGGGTCTTGATGGTCTTCACTGAGATGTCGAAGGTTGATTCTGGAAGACCTGTTCTCTGAAGGATCATAAACATGATGTAGGACCCATATCTGAGCTTGGCTTTCTTGTCCTTCTGGACAGCATCAATCTCATGGAAAATGTATCTGGCCACATCAAAGTGTACATTCTTGGCTATGTGCACCAGTATTTGCCAAACTGAGTTGTAAACTGCATCTGTATTGCCTCCCTTGGGCTGAAGTGAAACATTGAGAATCTTGACCAGATGCTTGGCTGTGATTGTAATGCCCTTGAAGTACACATGATCTGATGGGGCATTTGCAGGGAATGTAAAATTTCTTGGATAGAATCTTCTTCTGTCAGCATTGGAGACAGGCTCAAGCTTGAACAGTTTGGCAACCCAGGCTCCAATGGTGCATGAAATAGACTGTTGAACTCTGGAGCTATGATGGAAAGCAGTTGGCCTCTTGTCTTCCATAGCATGACATCTTGATTTTCTTATTCTATCCACATTGTGGCATAAAACTCCTTAATGATTTCTGGGTCATAATCTTGTTGAAGATTGCATATGAACTCTAGACCTGAGGCTTGGATCAGAGATTGAAGATTCTGCAGTCTGGTGTCAGTCAGGGCAGACCAATCGATGGCCTTGCAATCGACAAATCCCTTGGAAGCAAGGATTTCATGGTAGACACCCCTTTGAAGATCAGTGTGAAATCTGGGGTCTGAGTAAGATGCATCCTGATATTCCTTGTCTTCACTGAAATATGGGCAAGTTGACCTCATTCTTACGAAAGCACTTGTGCTCATGGAGGCAACTTTACTTCTTGATTTCTTGGGATCACTTTTGGAAAGCTTCTTGGCCACAGCTCTGGAGATGAACTGCATTTGGTTTGCCTCAGTCCTCAAAGCATGGGAGAAGATGTAATAATACTTAGTTTCCAGGTTTTCTTCTCCAACTGAGGGACTGGGAGAGCTATCTTCTTGTTCAGCCTCTTCTACTTCTTCCTCTACGGCTGGTTCAGCACTGGGAGATGAACTTTTTGCTTGGTAATCTTCATCAGAATCAGCTCTAATTTCTCTTGGCCTTGGTAGAGTTACAGACACTCCTCTACCATCATCTGATGAGCTCTCGGAGCTTTCTTCTTGCTCAGCTGACTTATTTGCCTGTGCCACAGGTGAGGACACAGGTGCTTGAACGGAAGGAGCTGGGTTAGCTGGCGGTGGCACAGGTGATGGAGACCGGTGCTGTTCTAGAGCTTGAGCTTCTTGTGCCTGTGACACAGCTGGCTGAGGCAGCTGTGGGCTTGAAGGTTTGGCAGCTTTAGAAGACTTTGCTGATGCAGACTTGGAAGATGAAGGCTCTTGGGCCTCTTTGACAACTTGTTCTTCTGCCTCCGGTACCAAGAATTGTGAAGGAGACATCTGCTTTTGAACGTCCAGTGAGGAGAGGGATTCTACACTTGTAGAGCTTTGAGTTCTTCTACTCCTCCTTTGATAAGTCTGAAGATCTGACTTGGCTGGGCTGGTGACCTGTGACACAGGTGGTAGCATCTCCTTCTTTAGCTCTTTAATGGCAGACGTCTGTTGTTCAAACTAAACTTTTAAGGATGGCTTGGAGCTCTGAGTTGTCTCTGAAATAATTTCAACATCTGCCTCTGGCTGCCTCTTGGCTTGAGGTTCATCACTAATCACAACAGTTTCTGATCTTTTCCTCTTTGGAGCTTGAGCAGGTGCAGTAGCAGGAGGTGATGTAGGCTTAGAAGCCTTTGGAAGTATAGCTTGTTTGAGTTTGAGCTCAGCTCGCAGAGTAATTTTCTCAGGACCATTTGGCATGTTCTTGAGCCTTCCTAGAATATCATGTATCTCCAACAATAGAAGATCATCTGCAGCTATGGGAGGAGCCCTTGATCCTGAACTGGCAATAGGAGGAGCTGCTCTTTGAGATTTGAATTCAGGAGACAACAGACCTTGCTTGAGTTTGATTTCGGCTTGAATGGAAGACTTCTCAAGGCCACGTGGCAGAGTGTTAGCCTTCTTGATTAACTCACTGATTTCAAGGATGAGATGCCTATTTCTAGCATCAGTATGCTGAAGTTCCAGAGGTTTGTGTGACCCTTTTGCCAAGCATTTTGTTGAAAGTTGATCCTGCTTCTCAAGAATCTTCTCTCTCAGCTCTACTTCTTCTGAATAAGATTTGCCCGATCGCATCTGTTTGTGCAAATCTGCAATCTCGCTCAAGATAGCCTTATCTGCTTCTGATGGTTCTGGAATTGCCATAGATATAGGCCTTGACGTCTCTGAAAGCTCAAAGCTTTTGGCTGTATATATGGTGGATAGCTGCTTCTTTACTGTTTCATCAGTTGTTTCTCTCATCTGAGCTGCCAGCCTATCTAACTCATCCAGAATCAGCTTATCATTCTCAAGATCTTCTTGAGATATTTGGGGTTCTGGAATAGGTTCTCTGATGGTGAGTGTGCCTCTTGGCAGCACCACATTTGCAATGGAAGGCTTTGAACCTCTCTTAGCTGGTTGCTTCTGCTTCTTAGCTGCTTCCTTTCCCAGAGATGTGTGCTCAACAGCAGCTGAGGATCTTGTCCTCTTGGGTGGAGCACGCTAAGCTGAGTTGGATTTACCAACTTGAGAAGCTGATCTCTTAGCAACTATTTTCCTCTGCCTGTAAGCCTTTTGGCTTGCCTTTCTTCTTTCAGCAACCTCTGCTTTCTGTCTCAGCCTTTCTCTTTCTTGGTCTGAATCTGAAATATTGATTTCAAAGCTGGACTGCTCTAGATCAGACCACTTGACCCCACCGTCAGCCCTATCAGAACCTGAAGAAATCTGTAAAACAAGATAGATAAGACAGAATATAGGTAAGAGGTGTTCCTGAGAAGCAAAAGGTAATAGCTGTGTGAGACACCTGTGTGAGAATGGGGTGACACAGGTGGGGATTTCGTAACAAACCAAGGTCTCAGCCTTTTGAATAGACTTGCCAGTGTGACAGGTGAGACCCTATCGGTGACACAGCTACGTGCAGAGGCGGACGGTAGATTTTAGGAATCTAGGATTTTACTAGTTCTCGGTGGGTAATTTCAAGCAAGATTGGTTCTGGAAGACTATCAAGAGCTAAACCAACCCTAACATCTAATAATGCGCTAATGGATTAGGCTTTAGAGCAAATTCATAAGCCCTAAGAAAGAACAGGTGCAAAGAAGGGCTGGCGAAAGCTTACTTTGAGCAAAGATTGATAATGCGCGGATGAATTGATGCTGGAGCTCTTCAAAAAGCTTTCTCCGATGCTTCGAAAGATTTTGAGGGGCGGAAACATCGATTTCATCGAGAACTTGAAGTTTTGGCGCAAGGCGAAAGTTTGGGGTTTTAACGTAGAACGTGGGTTCTGTGGAAAACGTATCGACACCTTATATAGGCCGAAGGGGTATAAGGTGGCTGTGTCACAGCTGAGAGAAGGACCTGTGACACAGGTGAGTAGACAAGATACCCTAGGACCTATGGAGATCAAGAGCATTCACTTGAGACATAGATGGATAGCGCAAGTGACAAGTATTTCATCCATAGAACACCAAGACAGAGAGAATTTGATAAGAGAGCAAGCATATGGGCACTATCAGGGGATCCTTATGCAATCTTCCCAATGTTAGTTTGCCAGAAAATCAATCAAGCAAAACTAAAACTGACATGAGTCGATTTTGAAAATAGGTACACATTAATGTGCACACATAGCTGAAAAAGAAAATCTCTATTCTATGCATAAAACACATACACCTGTGACACAGGTGATCGACACAGATGAGCATGTAAGGCATATAAATGGCAGAACATATGAGCTAGACACCAAGCCAATCCTTTTTATTGAAGATTAGAGACATCAATGATATTCAATTCACTCCTCAGAGCACAGAACCTAGTCTCATCTAAGGGCTTGGTGAAAATATCAACTAATTATTTTTCAGTCCTTACATGGCACAGCTGTATATCTCCCCTCTCAACATGATCTCTCAGGAAGTGGTGCCTCACTTCAATGTGTTTGGATCTTTGGTGGTGTACTGGGTTGTTGGCTAACTTAATTACACTTTCATTATCACAGAAGAGGGGTACTTGATTAAAAGATATGCTGAAATCTTTCAAGGTTTGCCTCATCCATAATAACTGAGCACAACAACTACCAGCAGCTATATACTCAGCTTCTGTAGTGGAAAGAGCTACTGAGTTTTGTTTCTTGGATGACCAGAACACTAATGAATGCCCTAGAAATTGACAAGTACCAGAGATGCTTTTTCGGTCAACCTTACACCCTGCATAGTCACTATCAGAATAGCCGACTAGCTCAAAATTTGCACCTTTAGGATACCGAAGACCAAAGCCTGAGGTTTGAATCAAATATCTCAGTATTCTTTGTATTGTCACTCTGTGACAGTCCTTAGGGTTAGCTTGGAATCTTGCACACATGCATACACTTAACATTATATCTGGCCTAGATGCACACAAATAAAGCAAGGATCCTATCATAGATCTAAATTCTTTCTGATCAGTAGACTTACCTTCGATGTTTAAGTCCAGATGGCCATTTATTTGCATGGGAGTATGAATAGGCTTTGCATCCTTCATGCCAAACTTGGTGATGATGTCCTTGGTGAACTTTTCTTGTGAAACAAATGTACCTCCCTTGAGTTGTTTGATCTGAAGTCCTAGGAAGTACTTGAGTTCTCCATCCAAAGACATCTCAAACCTTTTGGTCATCATCTGGCTAAACTCATCACTCATGGAGCGGTTAGTACTGCCAAATATTATGTCATCGACATATATTTGGCACACAAATAAATCTTTTCCTTTTTTTTAGTGAATAGAGTTGTGTCTACTAAGCCCATTTTAAATCCATTCTTGATCAGAAATTCTTTCAATGTGTCATACCATGCTCTACATGCTTGTTTTAAGCCATAGAGTGCTTTGTGTAGTTTATAGACATGGTGTGGTTTCTTATCATCTTCAAAACCAGGTGGCTGTTCAACATAAACAAGTTCAGAGAGTTTACCATTCAGGAAGGCTAATTTTATATCCATTTGATAAAGCTTGATATTGCGATGAACAGCATAAGCAAGAAGAATCCTGATGGCTTCAAGTCTTGCAACTGGAGCAAAGGTTTCTCCGAAGTCCAGACCCTCCACTTGTGTAAACCCTTGAAACACAAGTCTGGTTTTATTCCTTACCACTTGTCCATTTGTATCTTGTTTGTTCCTGAAGACCCATTTTGTTCCAATCACATTATGATCATTGGGTCTTTCCACCAGGGACCACACTTGATTTCTCTCAAATTGACTCAGCTCTTCATGCATAGCATTTATCCAATCAGCTGGGTTCGGGGTCAATCGCCGGTGTCACAGCTGATAGTGTTGCCTGTGACACAGCTGGTGCTTCCTGCGACACAGCTGGTTGAGACAGGTACTCTGTATCTAGGAGATCATTGGCTGGGTTGTACTCGAGCTCGATGTCTTCATCCCCAGTGTCTTCATCCAAAAATGGAGAGAGTGGTTCTTGATCCTTTGGTGAGGCAGATTCCTCCTTGATGGTGGGTCTGATCTCACCAGTAGACTTCTTTTGAATGTCTTTACTCCAACTAAATGCTCTGAAGTATGAGACATTTGGCTTGGTGTTGGTGAGCAGCTCGTAAGGAGTCTTCTTGAGCAGTGGATATAGATATATCCTATTGATGGAGTGGCAGGCAGTGTTGACAGCTTTAGCCCAAAATCTTGGTGAAGTCTTGTACTCATCTAACAGTGTCCTTGCCATCTCTAACAGTGTCCATTTTGCTGTGGAGCATAAGGACTTGAAAGCTCATGCTTGATTCCATGCTTGTCTAGAAATGCTTCCACCTTGGAGTTCTTGAACTCAGTCCCATTGTCACTCCTGACCTTGACAAGGTTTACCTTCCACTCATTTTGTACTCTGACAATGAGATGCTTGAACTTCTTGTAAACCTGTGTCTTCTCCTTCAAAAAGAACACCCGAGTATATCGAGAAAAATCATCTACAATGACAAATCCGTACTTGTTACCTCCCAAGCTCTCATATGTAGTAGGACCGAACAGGTCAATATGTATGAGTTCAAAAGGTTTGGTGGTGGTCATGACATTCTTGGGACGATGGGCAGCTCCAACTTGTTTGCCGGCTTGACATGAACTGCAGGGCTTGTCCTTCTCAAACTTCACATTTTCTAAGCCTATGACATAGTCATGTTTGCTCAGTTTGTTGAGAAGCTTCATCCCAGCATGTCCTAGCCGCCTGTGCCACAGCCAGCCAACACTGGTCTTGGCCATTAGACACCATGGAGCTGCTGCAGGCTGTTCATTGAAGTTTGCAGTGTATAGTTTTCCAGACCTGCATCCTTTGAACACTTGAGAATCATCAGATAGTTTGGAAGCTATAACCTCATCAGGATAGAACATGACTTTCATACCTGTGTCACAAAGCTGTGACACAGACATAAGACTATAGCCTATCTGATCTACAAGCATTACATTGCATAAAGAGTGATGTTCAGATATGGCAACTTTACCAATGCCATTTACCTTTCCCTTTGTAATACCCACTTTACGATAAATAGGTATTTGCTCTGCATTCATGCATACATGGCATTATCATCAACCACACCTTATTCAAACTTAGTTGTATATCAACTTTACTTTATAGAATATGTTAATATCTCATCCTCGGTGGATATTTATACAAACACCAATCAACTTATTTGAAGTATTCAAAATAACAAAGTCATTAGTAAGGGTAGAGGAAGTCATCAAACACTCCGATGAATCCCCGCCCCTAATCCGGAAACCCTGAGGAGTTGGAAATTAGGGTTTAGTGGCAGAGTAGATCCTAGTAGATAAGAAGGTTCCAAGAGTTCATCCATAGCTTCCAGGGTAGGAATCCTAAACCCTCGACAAATTTCAGAAATCCTGGAAGCATTTTAAAAACCTAATCGAAGGGTACACCCTAAGTCGGAAATTGAATGGGGTCCTGAGTCAAACATTGCCTGAAGCAATTCAAACCCTTACAATAGATCCCATTAATCACCTTGAAGCCCCTGCCAAAATTTCATAACTTTTGGAGCTAATTTGGCACATGAAATATCACAAAAACAAATCCCAATTCAAACCCTAAATTGAATTTGAATGGGAATCTAGGTCAAATCAGTCCCAAATTGGTTCAAACTCCTACAGTAGCTCAAGAATAATATCAGGAAGCTCCTGTAAAAATTTCAGGTTATTTGGAGTTAATTTGATACATAAAATGATAAAGGGGAGGCAGCTGGAAATAAATAAAAAGAAAAATCAAAAAGGAAAAACCCTAACTACTCGGGCCGACAGCCCGCTAACCCTCCCCGCAGGCCGGCCCGTTCCTCCCCGCGTTCGGCCCGCTAACCCCGCCGGCCTGGGAACCCGCCTCCCTCTCCCCGCCTTCCGTCTCTCCCACTGGAACGCGCCCCCGCGCGTTGCCGCCTTCCCCCGCTCCCCCGTCAGGCGCCCGGGCCCGCTTGTCAGGCCCCATCCGCCACGTCCCCGGCGCCGGTACGCCGGCGTGGGCGGTGCCCCGCCCCTGACGCCACCGGTCCGGAGCCCCGCCGCCCTTTAAAGCCTCCTCCCGACCGGCCGTTGCCCTGTCCGAAAAACCCTAAACCTCCGCCCCCTTTCTTCCCTCCGCTCGGTGCCGAAGCCCCTCTGCGCCACCGTCTCTCCGAACTCTGGTGCCCAACTCCGGTGAGCGATTCCGCCTCCCCCGGTGAGCCCCGAGCCCCAATTTTCTCCCCCGAGGTTACCCATCTCCCCCTCTGACTCCTCCTCCCCTACATTCTCCAGATCCAAGCCTTCAGCGCCGACGCCCACATTTTCTTCCCCAAGTCCGGCCTCATCTCCGACGAGCTCCCCACCGCGCCCTGGTCCTTCCCCCTTCCCATCTTCTAGCTCTCTGTCACCCCCATCTCCTCCCTAATCTCCCTGTTGATTCCTTGTCGCAGATCTACCCTCGGCGGCCCCCGACGCCGACGACCCGAAGCTTCTCGCCGCCGGTCCTCGCCGCCAGCTCGCTCCAGACCTCCTCCTTCTTCCCCGAGCACCGAATCCTCATCGGGGTGAGCTCCTGGTTCTGTTGCTGCCTTCCTCGAGTAGATCCGAGCACCGTAGCCAACTCCGGTGATCTTCCGGTGACCCCGCCGCCGTCTGAGCTTCGGCTCCGGCCGGTCCAGAAAGAGAGAGAAGAGAGAGTGCGAGAGAGAGAGAGAGGGAGGGGCCGCGTGGCGCTGCGTGATTGGCTCCCGAATGCCCAACCCTATGACATGCGGACCCCACTGGTGCTGACATGGATTAGTGGGTGGACTTCTCGGGTAGCTTCTCGGGTGCGCACTGGAATTGGAATTAGGGTTGGGTAGACTTCGGGTAGATCTAGCATTTAGGGTTACTGTTGATTAGGGTTAGTTTTGTACAGATTTTCAAATAGCCATAACTTTCAAACCACTCGGCCAAATTTGATAAAATTTATATATTTGGAAAGCTTGTGAAATTCTCTACAAGATGGCTGAAACAAAAATTAATTTTGAGCACATGCACACACTGATGTCTAGGGTTTAGGTTTAGCTAGTGTCGAGGGTCGATAAACCCTAGAATCCTAACCCTAGCCCTGTTCTCGACGATTCTTATGTTTCTGGAATCCTTGTGAGATACCTTACAACATGGAACCCCTGGAATTCCAGTACGGATACATGCACGATAAGTTTCGAGTTGATTAGCCTTTTACCGTCGTATCCCGTTAAACCATAACTCAACGAAGCATAACTAATTGCTCGTAGCCCCGAATCAAGCGGTTCCAAATGCGTTAGCTAAATGGTTCAGAGCATTTCTAAGTTATGTATATGCATGTCCATGTCACTCCAATGTGAGTAGTCACCTCTAAAACCCTAATTCGTAGTTTAACGAATCTTGCCATGCATATAGTTTAGAACCACCATTTAAACATAACATTAGTGTATTGTTAGCAATACATTCCTCGCATCAACTCTCATGCATACATGCTGGACCTTATGGATTCCTTTTTACTTCTTTTCCGGTACTCGCGTTATTCATAACAGAGGCTGAAGAGGAAGACCACTCGGCCTACGACACCGAGCAAGAGCTAAATCCTAGCACTCAAGGCAAGCAGAGCTTGTTGCATTGCACTCTTAATATTGTTCGTATAATCCTGATTGTGTGCTTTATTCTTTTGAGTATTGTGTGTATAACTAGCATGCTAGGGAATGTGGTTGGAATTGGTCAGAATCGATGGATGGTTGGAGTATGATATGTCGTATGTCAATGGTGGTCCCAAATCAAAATTCCTAAGTCAACTGGAACATTGGTAATAAGTGAGATGGGAGAGCCGAGGGTGGGTGCACGATGAATAAGGTGGTATTAATTGAAGTGATGGGGCGACCCTGGTGTATGAAGTCCTTGAGTGTGATAATCGCCATACCACCGGAGGTGACTTCATCGTGCATTTTTCCCTTTCCACGCGAGGACGTTAGCGACAATCGACGCTTTGGTGTTGATGGACGGGCCTACCCCTTGGAGGCTAGCTACCTCAAGGGAGTGAGGCATCCATATCACCTTAGGAATCGAGGTGTCGGTAACGGTCCGAGAGATTAAAGGATAAAGAGCTATGATGGATGGACTGGATTTGAAAATGTGTGGTATATTGATTTTGGAAATGGATCAAGTGAGATCTTAATGTGAAATGACTGTGGATCTGGATGGTGATCTTGGATTGGATTCATATGGGAAAGAGATATCGGATTGTGGGTAGTAATACTTGGGATGTTATTTAAAGTTCGATGATCCTTTCTTATGTATATTGTTACTCTGAGAAGCATCATGTTTACTTATTGTTGTACTAGTATGAGTAGGACATTTAATCAAGCACGGATAAGTCTTGCGAGTACGTTCGTACTCACCCAGGTTACCCCTGGAGCTTGCAGGTGAGCCGGTGGTCGAAGATTATTTTGACGATGCATGAAATTGATGTTTCCTCGGTTAGTTAGTCGATCTATGGGATAGGTCGTAGCTTTTGTTCAGCGGTTACTATGCCGCTGTGGGACTCATTTATTTTGCTTCCGCTGTTGTTAAGTTTCTCCGTACTCGGATATGTTTTCGGTGATAACCGACTGATGTAATATGTTGTCCCATCGTGGACTGTTAGTAGTAATATCGTATTGTAGAGCTTTGTGATGATATCCGAGTTGTTAATTCCAGGCTGCCCTTACGCAATGCGTGTATGATATGAAGCGTTTTGGGTATGCCGTGAAGGGTTATGGTTGTACCGGTTGTTACTAGGTTGGGCAGGAATCGGTTGAGTGACCCGCTGGCTGAGATGCTGTGCCGGCCAGGCAGGGTGAGGGCGTTCTACCGGGCTTTCGAGCGACCCACTAGCCTTCGAGCTAGGTTAGGGTGTGGGTAGAACCGCCGGGCTCCTCCGACCTTGTCTCCCCTAGTAGTAATTGGGAACGACTCTGAGTCTTCACCGGAATCTGGGATCTGTATGTGGTTTGGGGAAGATTGGTCGCTTCCGGCCGGCTCGCTTGTGGCGGGTGTCGGATCGTCTCACCTTGGTGCGTACGGCGCAGGTACCGTGCCACCGGGCTGACGAGTCCTTCGGTCCTTGGCGACTTCGCGTTCCTCTAATCATATGTGGATTCCGGGTCCGTGACACCCTTGGAGTTCTCTGCATAGATCACATGTTTACTTAGAAGATTTTCATGTGTGATCTCTACAAACTCCTCTCTGCCTCCTGTCATATGTTGTGTACATCCACTGTCCACAACCCAGTCAGTTCCACTGGAGGCAGTGTCCTGCAAGATTAGTTATGGGGTTTAGGGACCCAAACTTGTTTGGTTCCCTTAGCAGTTTTACCATATGCAGAAACAACAGTTAATGAGTTAGAAGATCTATTTCTAAAGTTGATAGCCTGAGCAACAGATGATATGACATGAATTCTCTTAGGCTTACTATCACCTGCAACCTTAGACAGAGAGGTTAGTTGGCTGCGTGTGTTACCAGTGACACTGGTGAGTACACAGCTGTGTAAGGCACCGGTGGCACAGGTGACTGTCACCTTTGGAACCCAGATGGCCGGCAACCACTTTGTCAAGTGTCTGCGACCTATATACTTAGCCACAACCTTCCCTTTTCTGTCCTTCTGCAAGACATATGATGGATTGGATGGGATGTTTACCATCTTCCTATTTCTCTGTATATGACCAACAAGTTTGTTGTCATCTGTTCCTGCCTGTCTCACAAATTTTTCTGCAAGATTAAAATTAGTAACAGCAGGCAGTTTATCCTTATTAGCAGAGGGATTGTAACCCAGGCCTTTTCGGCCATCATTCTTTCTGAGCATTTCAGCTCTGATGAGCTGATAATTTTGCATGCCAATATTGGCAGTGCATAGGCCTTTTCTCATGAGCCTTTTAAGCTCTTCCAGCTCTTCCTTGAGCTTGTTGTACTCATCTGCATCCACAGAGTTAGTAATAACAGAGGTTGAAGCCTCTTTTGAGTCATCAACTACACAACCTGTGGAAGTTAGAATATTTATGCGACTAGCACAGTTTAAGCATGATTCAATAGCAGCATGAGTAGGCAAAGATGCATCAGTAGATATAGAAGAAACATCAGTGCACATAGAATGCTTTGCCTTGAGCTCCTCATGCTCCTTAATCAGAAGCTCATGAGCTACCTTGAGCTTCTCATGAGCTATCTCCAGGTTTTCCTGGTCTAGCCTGAGGTTTTCTCTGTCATCTGTAACCTCATCATATGATTCACTCAGCTCCCTGAGTTTATCTCTTAAAGAGATGTTTTCCTTCCTCTCCTTGCCATAGGCTTTATCTGTTCTTTCAAGAATGCCCATTAGTTCAGCATAATCAGGAAAGTCATCCTCAGTAAGTACCTTTGAACCTTTGGCCATGAAACACAAAGGGGCAGAAAGTGGATGGCAGTTGATCAGCTTCAGCACTGAACTCGGAGCTGTGTGACCTGGCTGTGTCACAGCTGGGTATATCAGCCATGCTGATGGCGATCCCAGCAACTTGATCTTCATCCTCTGACTCTTCTTCTGAGCCCGAATCCTCAGATACCCAAGCCTGTCCAACATAAGCTCTGGCAGTGGCTTTGTTTTTGGAGTAGGTTGGATGCTTGCTGTTGAAGGTCTTCTTCTTCCCATGGAAGTCCTTCTTCTTTCTGTACTGGCTGTTGTCCTTTCTCTTGGTTGGACAATCAGCAGCAAAGTGGCCTTCCTTGCCACACTCGAAGCACTTGTTATCTTTTGACAGCTTCTTCCCTCTGAATCTGTCACCTGATCCAAGCTGCTTCTTCTTCTTGTAAAACTTCCTGAAGTTCCTTGTGAGGAGGATGAGTTCACTCTCTTCTCCGCTGGTCATCTCCTCATCAAGTTCTTCACTGCTATCACTCTCAATCTGTGATGTTGAAGCAGTAGTCTTCAAGGCAATATTTTTCTTGATAGCTGGAGAGGAGCTTTGCTTGCCTTCTTGCTTAAGCTCCATCTCATGTGTTAGGATCCTTCCTAACACTTCTGTGGGCTTCATTTGCTCAAACCCATCTTTTTCCTTCAGCATGAGAACAAGTGTTCTGTAGGCTTTTGGAAGCACTGACAAGAACTTCTTGATCACGTCTTCATCTTCCACTCGGTTGGAGCCTAGGGCCTTCAGCTGGTTGGTGATAATGGTGAGTCTTGAAAACAGAGAATTGATGTCTTCACCATGCTCGAGTTCAAACCTCTCCAGCTTTGATTCCAGAAGGCTCCTCTTTGACTTCTTTAGAGTGTCACTGCCTTCATGGATCTGCTCTAAGGTGTCCCAGATATCCTTAGCAGAGTCCATGGTGCTGACCCTGTTGAAGTCATGCTCTTGCAGACCCATAAATATAGCAGTGGCAGCCTTAGCATTGTTCTGAATGTTTCTCTTGTCGTTTACGCTAAGAGCAGCTGGGTCTGCCAACCTGTAGCCTGTACAAACAACTTCCCACACATCTGGATCAATAGAGATAAGATGCATTTGCATCTTTCTTTTCCAGAAGGCATAATTAGTTCCATTGAAAACAGGTATTTTACCCTCATAGCCCGACATCCTTTACTCTGGCTGTTAGGCCAAATCAAAGAGCAACCTGCTCTGATACCAATTGAAAGGACCGAAGGTGCCGACTAGAGGGGGGTGAATAGGAGGCTAACAAAAATTACTTCTTTTAACTTGATTGAACAGGTTAAGCCTTAAACAGGAACCAGGGTTAGCTAGCTGTGTGACAGGTGAGTGACACAGGCAACAGATGATGTGTAAATTAGCATGCAGCTGTCACACAGGTGCCTAACACAGGTGTTCTAAGGACTTAGTAAATGATGAGCAATCAATGTGCCTGTGTAACAGGTAACTGACTCAGGTGTGAGATAAGATATATAGCAACTGAGACACAGCTAATGAAACACAGGTATAAAGGAGATCTATAACAGATGAACAGAATAAGTCTAAGATCTCACAAGCAAGCAAGCAACAGGAAGTTAAAGGCAATCCAGGAAAATACTCAAGGAGACAGAGTGTTTTTCACCGAAGTTCCCAGCTCTTCACAGAGTGGTACGTCTCCGTTGGAGAGGCTACTCCGAAGAGATCGCCAGCACCGAATCGTGCTTGTTCTCCGAGTACCTGACGTTCAGGCCTCTTCCTTTGCTTGAGGAAGTCCTTTTTGCTTGCAGCAGGTAGACTTCAATTCACCTTCACAAACGTCTGGTTCAGCCCACACAAGCTTGGGTGATACCAGCGACTCCTACGCCCGTCTAGGAGTAGACACTCCAAGAGTAATAGATTCAGCAGCAACAACTCTTGGAGGAACCAATGCTCTTTGCTCAAGAACTCTAACTCTCCCGAACTGACACTTAGGAAACTTTGGCTTTTGTTCGGTGGGAAGAGGCTTTGCAACGGTTGAATATGATTCACTGGATTGGCAAAGGTTGAGGTCGAAGACCTCCCCTGGTCCCCTATTTATAGGGTTCACAGGAACTTGACCGTTACACTGTTGCCACGTAGGATTAAGTGGATCACCGGTGTCAGCCACCGGTGACACAGCCAATCACTCCGCCCAACTGTAACCGGCTCAAGCAGACCGATACCTGTGTCACCGGAGGCACACACAGGTAAACCCTAAACTGACATAGCAGCACTACTCAGCCCGGTCTTGGCACATGACATGCCCTCAGCGCACAACACTCTCTGAAACCTAATAAGGAGAGAACCTCCGACAGCCCTCCGACTCAGCAGACAAGCCATCGCAGCGCAGGTTCCTTAGCGTTTACAAGCTCTCCCCTGGTACAGAGATGTACCTGAGTCATAGAGCGCTAGACCACCTGTGACACAGCTGTGTCACACCGGTGACTCTAACCCCTAGGGTTTTCTACTGCTAGCACTGCAGAGTGCAAGCACAAAACCAGTTTCACACTTGTGCAAAACTGTTGACACAGGGCCACTAACCTCAAAGCATTAGTGCCACTGTCCAACATCCTGAGCATTGAGCAATTAGAACCTCCACAGATCATTACTGCATCATCCCTCTTGATAGTACGGGTTTTTCCTATGGACTCAAAGAAACTAGCAAATCTAGGCTTTACCTGCCCACCAACTGCAGTCACGGCCCTTGACGCATCAAGCCACCATCACCTTGCTTGCAACTCCTTGCACAGCACCGGCTTCTTCACAGCTGTGGCACAGCTGCCTAGCACAGCCATTCCTTAGTCCTGGAAACCACCCTTGTACCTTTTTGGTGGTCATCCTTTCCCTGATGACCCTTCTTCCTGGAACCTACTAACCTGCCTACACTCAATGTAAACGTTAGATTCCAGTTTGAGTTGCCATTAACCATCAAAACCAACTTGGGGCCTAGATGCTCTTGCACTCTCCTCTTTTCATGCCGTGATATGATAATTGGTTGTTTGCTATGGACATTAATATTCCTCCATGACTACCAGTTGGATTGATCTGTGAATGAAGCAAATATTTGTTCTATAGTATTATTTGGATATGATGATTGTTTGTTTGGTATGCACATTTGGATACGATGATTGTTTGTTTGGTATGCACAGTAGTGACTTAGCTTACATACTGTAATTGTAGTGGTTTGGTTGCATTTTTACAGTTTGAGATCAAAATATTACTTCAATGGATTTCTCTTAAAGTTATTAATATTATTTCTAAAAGATATTTTGCCATGTTTAGTACTTCAACAGATTTGTCGTGTTTAGTACTTCAAATAGGTTTCTCCAAAAGTTATTAATATTATATCAAAAAGATCTTTTGGCTTGTAGGATAAGTCTTCTTCTCGTGAGCCTGAGCCCGAGATTAAAGTGGCAACAAGGCCAAAAAGAGTACGCAAACCAAGAACCGATAATAAGATGCCTATGCAAATGCAAGTCATCTAAGGTCTACCAAAATATAAGTGTCCCTATGAGACCACTCGGGGCGGCGGGGAAGTTCAACAACACTTGCGGGGTTCTAGTACGTGAACACATTCCGATCATTATAATAGAATGGACTCAAGTGCCCCGCAAGGAGATAGATGGAATGTTGGCTTCCCTATTTGCAAAGTTCGAGGTCCTTGTAGTGGATAAGGAAAAATTACAATGGGCGGTAGAGATTTCGATGGCTAATGCTCACAAGAACTGGAGGTACTATGCAAACAGGAATATGCGTAGAAGAACCTCGCACTATTCGATAGATGGAAACAGATAACACTAGAACAATGGGCCATTTTTGTTCAAGCGAGGACCATTGAGGAGTTCAACATGAAGAGTTAGAGGAACAAGGTGCTACACGCCAAGAATAATACAACCACCGCCTAGTCACTCGTGGGTACTGTAGGAAGAGCATAGACTGGAAGAGACAGGACGATGCACTATGAGCAGCTGGGAAAGAAGCCCTGTTAGAAGATATTGAGGAGGTACATGACAGGTACTGGGTAAGGGACCGAGATGTAACTGACCCGGTTATGGGGGAGGTTACCTTCCTGAATCCTGAATTTCAAAACGTGACCAATTGTCTGGTACTATCTCAACCAACCCTGTCAATCTCTTATAATTAATTTGCTTCATGTACGCTCTACAATGTATGTTGTACTACCTCTATTGTAGGTACAATTGAGCCAGCAAGAATCCTCTCAAGATTCCATCCAAAGCGAGAGGTGACAAACTCCTCTCTCGATTGTTCTGGGAAACCCAGAGAAGACTAGGCGTACGCGAGGCGTTGGGGTTGCCACTAAATGGGGCACATCGTTCCCCCAATCCTTAGAGACTGCCCCCGAAGGAAGAGAAGCAAGCTTGACTCTTTACTTCAAGAGTTAACAGAGAAGGCGAGGGAGGTGGCACGATAGGAGGTGAGCAAGGAGATGATGAAACGGTCCAAGGAAGCGGGAAGAGAGGCGGCAAGACAAGAGTTTATCAGATTGTTCAGGCGGATGTCACCCATGCATCCTCATCCTGCCAAGGCTTGCCCCTACCATGTTCCTGGATGGAGTAGCTGCACCTCTGCCAATGCTTCTGACGGGACATCTGAAGCACACCCCGTCAACATCATCAATGTAAGTTTGATTACCTACACGAATCCTTCGTAAATAGCCGAACTAGTGTACAGATTATAAGTGAAACCATATTATTTGTCCAACAGGTGCCTACAAAGTGCAAACTTGTTTATCTGATCCCGGCAAATTGAATGTGACAGTGGCACATGGCTAAGTGTATCCAGCTTCATCGGAGGCACTCAAGCACCATCAGGTTGTACCACAAAACATGGCGAGGGTATAGGTGGACTCCGTACTTCCCCAGTTTAGTGGCATGGCAGTCCCTATTCCCCCTGAAGAGGATGCCACTATGCAAGGGCTGTGCTTACATGGGTTCATCATGTGGCTGAAGGCTCAAATAATTCTAGATGGGGACACTCTGACCTCTATTCACACATCTTCGAACAACCGCACTGCATCAGGCCTGTCATTACCTTTGGCCTTGAGCCAAAATCATCATTCATTTGAGCCGGATGCTAATGACGATATCCTCCAAGATTCCATGCCAGATGACGCCCCGACGGCAGTCGATCCATGAAAGAGCATCTAGGCCCCTAAGTGGTTTTGATGGTTAGTGGCAACTCAATCTGGGATCTAATGTTTACAATGAGTGTAAGCAGGTTAAACAGGTTCTAGGGAGAAGGGTCATCAAGGGAATGATGACCACCCAAAAAGTTCAAAGGTGGTTTCCAGGACAAAGGAATGGCTGTGCTAGGCAGCTGTGTCACAGCTGTGAGGAATCCAGTGCTGTGCAAGGAGTTGCAAGCAACGTGATGGTGGCTTGACGCGTCAAGGGCCGTGAGTACAGTAGGTGGCAGGTAAAGCCTAGATTTGCTAGTTTCTTTGAGTCCATAGGAAACACCCGTACTATCAAGAGGGATGAAGCAGTAATAATCTGTGGAGGATCTTTTGCTCAATGCTCAGGGTGTTGGACAGTGGCACTGATGCTTTGAGGTCAGTGGCCCTGTGTCAACAGTTTTGCACAAGTGTGAAACTGATTTTTGTTAGCACTCTGCAGTGCTAGCAGTAGAAAACCCTAGGGGTTAGAGTCACCGGTGTGACACAGCTGTGTCACAGGTGGTCTAGCGCTCTATGACTCAGGTATGTCTCTGTACCAGGGGAGAGCTTGTAAATGCTAAGGGACCTGCACTACGATGGTTTGTCTGCTGAGTCGGAAGACTGTCGGAGGTTCTCTCCTTATTAGGGATCAGAGTAGTTGTATGCTGAGGGCATGTCATGTGCCAAGACCGGGCTGAGTAGTGCTGTTATGTCAATTAATGGTTCACTTGTGTCAGCCTCCGGTGACACAGGTGTCGGTCTGCCCGAGCCGGTTATAGGTTGGGCGTAGTGTATAGCTATGTCACCGGTGGCTCACTTAATCCTACGTGGCAACAGTGTAACGGTCGGGTTCCTGCGAACTCTATATATAAGGGACCAGGGGAGGTCTTCGACCTCAACCAACCAAGCAACCAATCATTCAAGCTAGCTCAAACCAGTAAAGCACGTTCTACCGTTGCAAGCCTCTTTCACTTGGAACAAAAGCAAACCTTCCTAAGAGAGTTAGAGTCCTTGAGCAAAAGAGCATTTGGTTCCTCCAAGATTCGTTGCTGCTAAATCTATTACTCTTGGAGTGTCTACTCCTAGACGGGCGTAGGAGTTGCTTGTATCACCCAAGCTTGTGTGGGCTGAACCAGTAGTCTGTGAAGGTGATCTGAAGTCTACCTGCTGCAAGACAAAAGGACTTCCACAAGCAAAGCAAGGGGCCTGATCGTCAGGTACTCGGAGAACAAGCACGATCCAGTGCTGGCTATCTCTTCGGAGTAGTCTCTCCAACGGAGACGTACCTCTCTGAGAAGAGCAGGGAACTTCGGTGAAAACACCTTGTCTCTGAGTACTTACTGCATTTCTTAGAGTACTTGCTATTCTTGCATGCTTGTGTGATTTTAGACTTATTCTGTTCATCTATTGTAGATCTGCTTTTAACCTGTGCTATCTTAACTGTGTCACAATTGCTATTGATCATATCTCTCACCTGTGTCAGCTACCTGTTACATAGCCAGCTAGGTTGCACATTATTTCTAAGTCTTTAGCTCACCTGTGTTAGCCACCTGTGTGACAGCCACGTGTTAAATCATACTTAATACCTTGCCTGTGCTGCTCATCTATTACACAGTTAGCTCACTTCGCTTCTGACTAAGGTCTAATCTGTTCAACAAACTTAAAAGAAGTAATTTTAATTAGCCTCCTATTCACCCCTCCTCTAGTCGGCACCTTCGGTCCTTTCAATCCAACAAAGAAAGAAAGGCGCTCCAAGAATAAACAGGACTCGGCCCACCAAGTCGAGGCCCAAGTGACAACCTGTCGTCACGCAATTAAAGACTCTATATCCTGGCATACTACATGGAGCAATGAAGTAAGCGTTACCAACCGTGGGCACCAAGGCTCCGAAAGAAAGGAGACATGAAACGAGGTAGCAGCAAAAAAAAAGCGAAGCATGATAGCACCAGTAAGGCATTGTCCTTTCTATCAACTCTGGCAACTGCAGTGAAGGATCGGACATACATTCCTGGTCAGTAGCTCGTCACCGAGTCTGAAGTACAAACTTTGCCTGTGGAAGCAAAAATTTTGCATGACATGTACATGGTACATTCCAATAGCCCGGCTCAATATGTGGGGTAGATCAAGCTCCAAGTGCCAGAGTCTTACCATTTCTATCATGAGTTTGATAGTCCTACATTTTACAACAACTTCGAAGACTTGTTCTATCTCTATAACATCAAAACACTTAATGAGGGTATGGACCCTTTTTCAGGTCCTAGAGACCAGGCGCTTGCAAGCCGGATTCATCGATCTGCTTATCTTGCACGATGTACATATGAAGCATGATCAAGAGTCCATAACGCAGTACATTGCGAAGGCATGGGTCGCCCAAAAGGACAAGGACTACATACTCTTTGCCTACAACCCCCGGTTAGTTCTTTACAATTGTGTAATTTTTCTTGTTATGCACTTAGCCACGTGCTGACATCTCATTTTTGGCTATGATGGCGTGTATGCAGCGACCATTGGGTCCTATGGCCAAACGTTCTATCTTGGAATAAGGTCTTTTACATTGATTCCTGATGATGAATAGTACAGTATCCCGTATATTAGGAAGTATCTAATATACGATTCCCTGGATTACTAAAGTATACCCCGTATCCGGTAAGGATCACAGGATGAAAAGGTAACCTCTAAGAAGGAGGAAAGATGTCCCTTAAACTAGGAAGTTCATCCTGATGTTTAAGGAAGCCAGAGTCCTACTCGAATGTAAGTCCATGTACGGTACGGCTAGATGAACCCCCTATAAAAGGGTCAGCAGTCCCATAGGGGAGGACAAGTCAGGTTAGATCGACAAGGGAGGTTAGATCCAGAAGGCCAATCCAGATCCTGAAGCCCCATCACCTCGGAGGAGTCGAGAGTAGCGGGATTAGCTGGATTAGTCTACGATTAGGCCTAGGATAGCCACTAACTTCCAGATTCCCTTGTAAGATGTTTCTCCATTGAATATATACGAATAGGACGTAGGGTTGTTATCCTAATGGAGGCCCGAACCTATATATTATACCTCTGGCCTTGTGCCCTAGCGGTCCCTACCCCTCATACATACACATTCCACGAATACCGTAAGATCGGCGGTTTACTGATCGTCGACAGATGGCACCGACTGTGGGGACCTCTCCGGCTCAAGCCGTCCAAGAAGAATCAACGTCGGCAAGACGTGCAACTTCTCACAATCAGTCCGCAATCCCGATTGCACAGCCCTCCCCGGTGCAACCCGAGGAGGAAGAAGCAACTTTGGTAGGAAATATGATCACCGTCACGCACCATACCGGGTATTCGGACCAGGGCTTCTACGACAACTTCGGCCCAATGGACCCATACCCGGTAACGGATCGTGTAGACTATGGAGAATACACCCCTGACGAGAACTCAGACAGCGACACAGATCGCTTCCAGACCAAGTGCGCGAGGTCCTTCGAAGGGAGATTGGTATCAGTTGACAATCTCCAGGCAGGAGCGGCCAGCCCAATGTCTGGCTTATCACCCGCACTCTCTGATCGACCATACAATCAAGAACCCGCTCACATAGTACCCAATAAGGATGACGTGATGGAGTGGAGCCAAACCCCACCTAATACAAACTCTCAAGTAGTTCTCGCGATCGAGGGTGATCGCGAAGAGCTCGAGAGACAAGATCAAGATGGTAGTCCTCGATGTCGCAGCCCGACGGCTACTCCCCAGGGGAACGTGTTTAGGCCAACGGGAGCAGAAAGGACACCTCTAGGGACAGAGGGATACGTGTCCCGAACCGCTCGAAAACTTGCCGAGGCGCGTAATCTGCTATCAAGACCACCAGTAGCAGACCTATCGACGCCAGAAGGACGGCAGTGGCTACAACAGCTGGGGGCTGAAATACAGCAGGCCCAAGCTCAAGCCGAATCTTCTCGGGCACGGTCTGTGGCGCGTAGCTCCACCGAGAGGAGCACCCCTCGCCCACAGGAGGAGTCAGACGGGGAAAGATGTCACCCCAGGAACCAGTCTCAACAGGGGAAACCACGCATCAACCTGCACGACCAGATCAACGAACGCCGGAGCCAGAGGCACCAGCAAGATCGGTCTCCCCCCACGACGAGATCAACGACCTCACGCCAACACTCGAGGATGGTCTCCGACCCCGGATAGCGGCGAGGTCGCGCCTTATCGGAGAACCTTCCAAGGATGCCAAGCGCTATCCCAAGAACTCCGACATGTGCACTAGCCCTCTCGCTTCAAGCCCGGAGCGTTGGAGTCGTACGATGGCTCTACAAACTCTTCAGAATTCCTAGCCATCTACACTACGACTATTGAGGCCGTAGGTGGAAACGAGAAGGTAATGGCCAACTACCTCCCGACAGCCCTCAGAGGAGCCGCCAGGACGTGGTTGACGAACTGCCCCCCGGGAACGATCCACTCCTGGGGACAACTCTGCGACATTCTTCTCAGCAACTTCCAAGGTACCTACACTCGTCCTGGCTGAGTGGACGATCTATTTCTAGTCGTCCAGAGGTCAGATGAGACGCTCCGTGAATTTACCAAAAGTTTAGTGCTGTCCGCAACACTATACCTGAAATCACCGACTCGGATGTCATCCGTGCCTTTACTCGGGGCAGTCGAAACGAGATGTGCACGCACGACTTGATCATGCATCCTCCTAAAACCATGGCTCAGCTCATGGACTTAGCCAAAAAAGCTACTTGTGCAGAGGAAACCTTGCGCTACATCAAACAACAGCAGGGCAGGTCGACCAGCTCTCCCCTCTGGACCAGAGACGACTCTAAGAAGTCGAAATGCAAGAAGAAGTCATCTGGAGGGAATAGAGAGAAAAGAGCTAAAAACGAGGAAGTCTTCACCGACCTCCCCGAGAAGCGTACCTGGCGACCACACCCCAAGGACAAGCAAACGAATTCGTCCGACAAGCCGTCCAAGCTCTGGTGCGATTTCCACTAGACCGACTCGCATGAACTGCGCCAATGTCGCATCTTCAAGAAGTACCTTAAGGAGGAGAAAGAGAAGCTACGCGGGAAGAACCCGCAGGTCTTGAACAATAGCCGAGACATGACTCCCGACGACGACTCCTCCCCTGAGCCTTTCCAGGGACACGTCAGAGCGATCGAGCACATATTCGGGGGCTTGTCCTCCTATGAATCAAAAATGCAGTACAAGGCGATCACCCGAGAAGTCCTCGTGAGCATACCGCAGATACCTTGGGCCATCAAGTGGTCGGAAGTCGAGATCAAGTTCGACCAAACCAACTGCCTCGAAAACTGTGCTCGACTAGGACGATATCCAATCGTGGTCGAACCAACGATCAATAACTGTCGAGTGGCTCGGGTGCTGATAGATGGAGGGAGTTCCCTCAATATCCTATTCACCAAAGCCCTCAACGTAATGCAAGTGCCACGGTCATCGATCCAGACGGTGACACAGGCATTCCACGGCATTGTGCTAGGCTCGCCGGCCATGCCGGTTGGGCAGGTCACGCTCTCGGTGACCTTTGGAACGTCTGAGAACTTCTGAACAGAGAGAATCCTGTTCGACGTAGTCGATTTTGAGACGGCATACAATGCTATCTTAGGATGCCTGACTTTGGCCAAATTCATGGCAGCAACGCACTACGCTTATCAGTGCATGAAGATGCCCGGCCCAAAGGGCGTTCTCACGATAAAGAGCTCCCCTCAAGAAGCGCTACGTTGTGACAAACGTAGCCTCCACCATGTACGACCGCTTCAAGGGGATGAAGAGCACGCTCCCTCCAAAGCCAAAACAACCGTAAAAACTCACGGCAAGATGAAAGTCATTCCCTTAGACCCAGCGGAACCCTCCAAGACAGCTCGGATCAGTTCAAACCTTGATCCAGATCTGGAGTCATCGCTCATCAGTTTCCTCCAGAGCAACTCGGATGTTTTCACGTGGCAACCATCCGATATGCCCGGAATCCCCAGGGAAGTGATCGAGCACAAATTGGCTATCCGCCAGGACGCCACTCCTATAAAACAGAAGCTCCGACAATTTGCTCCAGATCAGAAAGAGGCCATCAAGTTAGAAATTGAGAAACTCTTGAAGGCCGGATTTATCCGGGAAGTCAAACACCCCGAATGGCTCGCCAACCCTGTCATGGTGAAAAAAGCCAATGAGAAATGGAGAATGTGTGTCGACTTCACAGACCTCAACAAGGCCTGCCCCAAGGATGCCTTCCCATTACCCAGAATAGATCAGATAGTGGACTCCACGTCTAGATGCGACTATCTAAGCCTTCTTGATGCCTATTCAGGTTATCACCAGATAAGCATGTGTCGAGAAGATGAGGAGAAAACCTCTTTTATAACTCCGTTTGGGGTATTCTGCTACTCAAAAATGCCTTTTGGATTAAAAAATGCAGGCGCAATGTATCAACGCGGAATGCAGCTCGCCCTCCACAGTCAACTCGGCCGAAATGTTGAAGCATACGTGCAGGCGCAATGTATCAACGCGGAATGCAGCTCGCCCTCCACAGTCAACTCGGCCGAAATGTTGAAGCATACGTCGATGATCCCATCGTAAAAACCAAAAAGAAAGAAAATCTGCTCTCAGACTTGTTGGAACCTTCACCAACCTTCGAAGAAGTAGAATAATGCTGAATCCAGAGAAGTGTACCTTCAGAGTCGACGCCAGGAAATTGCTGGGATTCCTAGTATCGCACCGAGGAATAGAAGCAAATCCCGACAAGATATGAGCAATTACAGAAATGAGGTCTCCAAAGTCAGTCCGAGACGTCCAAAGACTCACAGGTTGCATGGTGGCCATCAGTCGTTTCATATCCCGACTAGGAGATCGCAGAATTTCTTTCTTCAAACACCTACGATGACATGACAGCTTCGAGTGGACAGAGGAATCAGAAAAGGCATTTTAAAAGCTCAAAGAATATTTAACTACCCCCCTGTGCTAGTCGCGCCCAACCTAGAAGAAGACTTATTTCTCTACATCGCTACTGGACCAGCCGCGGTCAGCGGAGTATTGACGGTGGAATGTGGGACTTCCGAACAACGAGGAAAAATTCAGCAGCCAGTTTACTACATCAACGAGATCTTACACGGACCTAAAGAGCGTTACCCTCAGCTTCAAAAACTCCTGTACACGGTGCTCACTACAACTCGTAAACTTTGACATTATTTCCAGGCTCACACCATCAAGGTCCCAACCACCTACCCTTTGGGAGACATCCTCCGCAACCGCGATGCTATTGGTCGGATCACCAAATGGGCCGTCGAACTCGGAGAGTTCGACATCCACTTCGTGCGACACACCGCCATCAAGTCTCAGGTACTCGCTGACTTCATCACTGAATGGACAGAACCTGACCACGTCAGTGAGTCACCAGCGGTGAAAGAAGAAATTTGGAATCTACACTTCGACGGTTCCCTGACCGTCGAAGGTGCGAGGGCTGGGATTATCTTAACTTCCCCAACAGGAGAATGCCTGCAGTATATACTGCAGATCAACTTCCCAGCCACAAATAACATGGCCGAGTACAAGGGCCTGCTAGCCAGTCTCAGAGTCGCTTCCGCACTTGGTATCCGTCACCTCCTTGTGAGTGGGGACTCATAGCTGGTAGCGAGACAAGTATCTAAGGAATATTAGACTACAGACCCAAACATGGCAGCCTATCTAGTGGAGGTGAGAAAGCTGGAGCAGAAGTTTGTCAGCCTCGAAGTACGGTATATCCCCCGAAAGGGACAACTGCCGAGCTAACAGTCTTGCCCGCCTAGCTTCCTCCCGATCTCCATGCCCACCCGGAGCCTTTGTAGAAAGGATCTCGACACCGTCCATCACTTCTCACGAACCCGTGGACGAAGGAATGGTCACGCTCAACACCGAGCACCAGTCAAGGACGTCACCAGGCATGGACGCTCCAAAGGGAGTGGTGGGACAACTTGTCGCTACCCTTGATCCTGAAGATTCGTGGATGGAGCCCATCCGAAGGTACCTTCTCGATCGAACTACACCTGAGGATGATACACTCTCCGAGCAGATTGCCCGATGCGCCAGGATGTATTCCCTGGTTGACGGAGCCCTCTACCGCAGAGGAGCTCACGGAGTGCTCATGCGGTGTATACCCCAGACGCAGGGTATGAGATTACTCGAAGAGATCCATGGAGGGGTGTGCGGGGCACATGCATCTTTCCAAACCCTGGTCGGAAAGGCCTTTAGACAAGGATTCTATTGGCCGACAGCCCTCCGTGACGCAAGCGAGTTACTGAAGTGATGCCGTTAGTGCCAATTCCACCGCAGACGCATTCACCAGCCCACCCAAACATTACAAACAATTCCCTTGTCATGGCCATTCACCACGTGGGGCCTGGATATCCTAGGACCTTTCTCGGTGGCGCCCGGGGCTATAAGTTCCTATTTGTCACAATCGACACATTTACTAAATAGATCGAGGCCGAACCAGTCATACAGATCACATCAGAAGTAGCTAAATGATCCATAATGAAAAACGTTATGACCAGATTTGGTGTCCCGAGTAGGATCATAACCGATAATGGTACCCAATTTTCCAGCGCAGAATTCATCGAGTACTGTGCTGGACTGGGCACCACTATCTGCTACGCCTCGGTCGCCCATCCACAAAGTAACGGTCAAGTCGAACGCGCCAATGGACTTATACTCCAGGGAATGAAGACTCGCATCTTCGATAGACTCTCCGCACACGCAAAGGCATGGGTACGAGAGCTATATTCAGTCCTCTGGGCGCTATGAACAACCACAAGTCGTGCCATGGGAGAAACACCATTCTGCTTAGTATACGGAGCAGAGGCCATGCTCCCCTGCGAGATCACACTAAAATCACCACGGGTAGAGCTCTACACCGATAAGGACGAAACCCCTCGACGAGAGGACGACCTCAACTTCATCAAGGAAAAATGAACTCAAGCCTTACTCCGCGCTACCAGATATCAGCAGGACCTCCGTCGTTATTATGATAGGCACGTCCGAAGACGCTCCCTCCAGGTCGGGGACCTCGTTCTACGACTTGTTCAGAATAAGAGTAACAATAATAAACTCTCCCCCAAGTGGGAAGGTCCTTACATAGTAGCCAAAGTTACTCGACCAAGGTCGTTCCGACTAGCAATGGAGGATCATTACTACAGAAAAGGATACCAGTGACGGGCCGAAAATTCCCATTAGTGACGAGCCGACCAGCACGTCACTGGTAACCCGTCACTGGTAAGTGGTTACCAGTGACGGGCAGTCGGTACGTCACTAGTAAATTGTTACCAATGACGGGCGCACCTAGCCGCGCATCACTGGTATTAACATCAGCGGCTTTACCTTCTTCTGCTTCTTTCCCGCCTTAGGGCACTGGCCCCAAGAGTTCAACATCTCATAGATTTCTTCCCCACTCCTCTTACGTGGTGGTCCTCGGGTCTCAACCGTATTGTCAAACTTTTCTTTTTTATGTCTCCACGGGTCATCCCGTTGAAGCCATCTTCGGTGTCCCATGTACACGATTTTATGAGAGCCTGGTAGGTGACGACTTGTTGTATCTTCCATACACTACACACATCCTTGGTATCCGTGGCAAACCTGGCCGGATTGATATCCGTAAGCGGGATAGTCTTGCACCGTTGTGATCATCATAGCTCTCATATTGAAATAGTCTCCTTCATAAGCGTCCCACACCCGGACCCCTGGTTCAGCCCATAGTGTATCTAGCTCCTCCTTCAGCATTTGGTGATACACATTCAGATCGTTCCCTGGTTGCTGTGGCCCTTGAATTAGCATAGACAGGTGTAGATACTTCCGCTTCATGCAGAGCCACGAAGGGAGGTTGTACATCCATACAACCACGGGCCAAGTGCTGTGCCTGCTGCTCATTTTTTCGAAAGGATTGAGTCCGTCCGTACTCATACCAATTCTGATATTCCTTGGGTCTCCTCTGAATTCGGGGTATTGGTCGTCGATTACTTTCCACTGGCAACCATCTGCGGGGTGTCTCAGTATGCCGTCATCTTTTCACGGCCTCTCGTCGTGCCAACGCATGAGCTTTGCCTCCTTCTTGTTTGCGAATAGACGCTTCAAACGGGGAATGAGTGGAAGGTACCATACAACCTTTGCAGGACCACCGCTCTTCACTCCGTCCTCACCATCTAGTTGGTAGTTCTTTCCCCGCTTGAATCGGGATGCGTTGCACTCTGCACACTTGGTTAGCTCCACGTGCTGGTTCCGATAAATGATGCAGTCATTCGGACACGCGTGGTATCTCGTCACCTCCAATTCAAGAGGGCACACGACCTTCTTGGCCTCATCGCAACCACGAGGCAACACGTTCCCCTCCGGCAGAACTTTTGCAAGATACTCCAATGTCTCATCGAGACTTGTGTCTGTGCTGTTGTGGAGTGCCTTGATTCTTAGAAGTTCGAGCGTGACTGAGAGGCGGGTGTACTCGGGATTGCAACCGGGATACAAGGGAGTTTCCGAGTCTTTCATCAGTGTCTCCAACTTGCCAACCTCTCTACGAGCTGCACTATCATTATTCCTCTCTTTCACAACCTGCTCTTGCACATGAGGGTCCTGGACCATTCCGGCCAAATTGTCCCCCGTGCTTCACGTATCCGTTTCGGTCTCTTCATGTCCTCCGGCATCTTCGTAATCCATCCATTCTGCTTCCGGCTCTCCATGTCCTGCTTCTTCATCTAACCCTTCATCGGCAACAACCTCGTGCTCCTCACCGTGACTTCTCCACTGTGTATAACCTGCCATGAATCCCCATCGCACCAGGTGCATGTGCAAAAAGCCAGATTTCCTTTCGTACATTTTCAAGTTTTTGCAATCACGACACGGACAACATATCTTTGTGGCACCCTTTCGCACCATATCTCGCTCGGCGAAATCAAAGAACTCATTCAAAGATGTATGGAAACTTCTGCTGTTCCGATCGCCGTCATACATCCAACTTCGATCCATCGGTCGTTCGATCCCTAATTAAGATATACGAAAATTATTTAGTACCAAGCCATAGAAAATTTTGGCATGACCTTTGCTAAAATAACTAAAATTGAGTATGTCGAACATTGACAAAACATTGACGAAGCAACATTTTGACAAAACGTTGACAGCTCAAGTGTTGACAAAGAGCAACAAACGTTGCCTCGGCTCGATGGCCGGTACCACACAAGCAATGTATAAATAAATTTGTCAAAACGATCGCTCGATGGCTGATCACAGACCCTTCCACAAATATTCATCTCATACGATCGATGTCGTAGCATTATACACATTTCATTTTTCATTTCATACGATCGATGGAGGCAGTAGTGATAGTTTAACACAAACAGTTCTATATATATGTATACAAAAGCAACAGAATTACACATATATGAAGCAATGTACAGAATTCATCTCGGTTCATAAGAAACTAGCTGAAATCTTGGTTCATGCATTACAATCTGTTGGTTGATCTTGGTGAAAACTAGGGAGGTGGGGAAAGCTATGGAGGGGAGAGGTTTGAGGGGGAAGTTCAAGCTATGAGAGGGGAGAGGTTTGGGGGAGAGAGCTCATGATCTAGCTAGCTCTACTAGCTAGATTTAGGAGGGAGAGAGAGAGGGCTACGGAGGGGAGGTGGGGGAACTTTTTGGAGGGCAGAATTACTACCAGGGGCGCGTATGGCGGCGGCGGACGTGCAGGCGACCGGCGAGCTCGCTGCTGGCTAGTGGAGCTAGGACTGGCCAGCAGCGAGCTCGCTGATGCTTTGTATAGGCCAGGTTACCAGTGACGGGCACATATTGTAATCCCCAAACTTAACGATTAAGCATTCATGCATACATGGCATCACCCCGCACTACCTCATTTAAACTCGAAAAAGGGTATAACTGTAATTTATAGAATATGTTAATATCTCATCCTCGGTGGAAATTCATACAAACACCAATCAATTTATTTGAAGTATTCGAAGTAACAAAA